>JAREIK010002246.1:0-312500 GCA_029783825.1 Sapria himalayana | reverse complement strand
TGAGGAGCTTCATGAAACTTGATGAGCTACATGGAACCCGACATGAGTATCCAGCGAGCTTGATGAATCTCCAATGAGGAGCTTCACGGAGCTCGATGAGTTCCATTGAGCTCGGTGGAAAGTTATGGGCGTCGATGGAGTTACTGAGGAAAGGGGGAGGGGTGAGGGGAGAGGGGCGAGTTATAGGAGAGAGGGCCGAGGGGTGAGTTATAGGGGAGAGGGGCAAGTGAAGAGGGGAGACATAATTCATTAATAATTAATTAAGCATTTAGGGGTTAACTTAAGAGTATTTTGGGATTAATATATTTGAGTGAAAAATCAATGCGGGAATTGTGTTTAGCTACACTGCCAAAAAAATATTTAAATAAAGGACTCCCAAGCTTTTATATTTATAAAAAAGTGCATCAAACTCTTAAGAAATTAAAATTTGTGCACCCAATTACATTAATCCTAATTTATCCTTAATAATTAAAAATAACCCCCCCCCCCCCCCCCCCCCCCCCATCGCCCTCTCTATCGAGCTCCAAAAGCTCAACGATGAGCTCCAGGAGCTTAATTAAAATTTGTGCATCATGCAGACATATTTTCAGCCTATTTATCGTAGGATTCCTAAATCAACCACATCTAGGAATGACATATTAAAATTGTATAAGTTAGAAAAATAAAAAATAATTAATGAATTTATGACATATAGTGGAGTGGTATATGTAACGTTCGATATCTGGACAAGTCACGATGAATCATCTTATGCATGTCTCACCAGCCACTATATATATTCTAACTGGATTATGAATAAAAAAATTTTAGGGTTCTCTGAGATTCTCCATCCTCATAATGGCCCGACCATTTTTGAGTGTATGATAAATTTTTGAGTGTCGGATACATGTGTCACGTGATTAATCTGATTGTTCGAGCATGTATGAAGGTGTGTTCCACTTCGTTGGATAATATACGTAATGCACTGAAATATATTAGCACTCCTCGCATACAACAAAAGTTTGGTAGTCTCTGTTTGTCTGTGAATCTTAAGAAGAATAAATTCAAATCGGATGTGAGATATCGTTGGAATTACACTTACCTGATGTTGGAGTAATGGGTTGGTTGTGAACACGTGATCTCTGACTACGTCAATAGTAAGAATGACGAACTTATTATTGACGACACTGACTGGCTTCAGAAATTTCATTTATGAAATTCCTGAAAATTTTTTATGACACGACGAACATGTGTTCGTTGGTTTATACGCCCACGACTTGCATTGCACTTAGGTGCATATGCAACATTAGTATCATATTTAGGAAGTATCGAGCTGACCCAACACTTAGCCATATGGTTGCAGAGATGGAAACCAAGTACTTGAAGTACTGGTCCACCGTTCCATCTCTTTATTGCCTCGCTGCATGCATGGACCCTATGGTTAAGGTGGAAGGGGTAAAAAACACTCTGACTTACATTTACTCGTGCATTAACCTATAAGACCCACCTGAAGGGTTCATTCACGAGAAGTTGACTGACCTGTTCACATACTACGATACTAGGTATGGTGATGGTGGTGGTGGTGGTGGTGGTGAGACTGTGATTGCGGACATGGATACCTTGTTCGGAGATGATTTTTCCATTCAGATAGCGAGGGAGAAACGTATGGGTGGACCATCACATAGAAGTGAGCTTTCTTGGTACTTGGATATTGATTACTGCTCAATCCTATCACATTCTGATACTAAGAATCTTGATATATTACAGTGGTTGAAATCATATGAGTCCACCTTTCCTGTGCCATCTAGGATGGTACGGGATCTACTGACTCCTCCGGTGTCGAGCATAGCATCGGAATCTGCTTTTTCTGTTGCAGTGAACATGATTTCGGATAGGAGATCGAGATTACGTCCAGGTATTGTTGAGGCTTTGGCCTGTTTAAAGGATTGGGAGGATTCGAAGTTTAGCATCCATGATCGTGCTGGAGCTGGGACAGGGACTGCATCCGCATCCACTACGAAAGCGGAAGAGTTGATTGCTGATGATGATGATCCATATGATATTGATATTAATGTTGCGGCTGATAATGCTCATGATATGCCGATTGATGATGATCCACTGCTTTTTGATTTTGATGTTTCATCTTTTATTGACTGTACTCTTTATTTTTACATTATGTTGAAACTAAAATTTTTTTGATTCGGATCTTTGGTATCTATTGGCTGATTGGTCATTTCTCATTTGGTTTGCTTTGGTATTTGCTTTGATTTTTTTAACTCTTTAATTTTTTTTAACGAAATTTTTTATTTAATTTATTTTTTTGTTTAAATTTTTCATTTAAAAATTATAAACTCTATAATTTAATTCTAATAAATTATAAACTAATTTTATTTTAAATTATAAAAAAAAAATTAAACTTTGTAATTTAATAAATTTTTAATAATTTTCATTTTATAAGTTTAATATATTATACATTATCTATAATTTTATATATAATATAATATATATTTTATTTAAACTAAAAAATTAAACTCTAAAAATTTTTAAAAAAAATTAAACCAAACCGTACGGGCCAGTAACTCCTAAAGCTCAAGCACCACGTGTTGTGGCTGAGCTCAAGCACCTCCTAAAGCTCAATGAAGAGCTGATGGACCTCTTCATTGAAAATTATGAGCTCCAGGAACACGTGGTCGAAATCAAGGAGCTCGTGATTGAGCTCCAGCAACTCCTAGAACTCGGCAATGAGCTGCTAGATCTCATCGTCGAGCAGCACGAGCTCCTTAAGCTCCTTGAGCTCGTCGTCCAGCACCACGAGCTCCAGGAGCTCGACGACGAGATAAGGAGCTTCTGTAGATCCTAGAGCTCATCGTCGAGCTCATGGAGATCAATGGAGACTGCGAGGGGCAAGGAGAGAGGGCAAGGGGCGTCGACGAGGGACATCGGCAAGGGGTGAGGGGAAGGTTAATTTTAATTAAGGGTAAATTAGGATTAATGAAATTGAATGTACCAAATTTTAATTTGTTAATAGTTTGGTGCCCTTTTTATAAATATAAAAACTTGGCATAATTTTTTCAAATACTTTTTGAGGAGTGCACCAAATTATAATTCCCCCTAATTAAAACACATATATTGTGCATGTCAAAATGTATACAGTCGATATACATTTTAACGCAAATATTTTCTAAATATATATGTTAGATATCTTTTCGGAAGTTATATATTTTTGGTATACATTTTCAAAGTATATGTATTGAAAACATATATCAACTATATACATTTTTACATGTATATGTATGCACTACATATATATTTTTTATTATTTATTTTATTTATTATTTAATGATTATGTGACAGGTTTGAGTTTTATTTATAATGGAAAGACAGGAAATTTTGGGTTTGAAAATTTAATATACACACAAAAATCAATATTTTAAGTTTTGGTTAATATTTTTTTAAACTTTATTAATATTGTACCAAAATATAAAATTTTGGTTTTGATTCTCCAAAACATATTTTTTTTCATTTTTTTATAAGGGGAAATTGTGTTTTTGAATCTCCCCAAAAAAATATTTGAAAAAACTTAACCCAAGTTTTTATATTTAAAAAAAATACATCAAACTCTTAACAAATTAAAATTTGTTGAAGTCAATTATATTAGGAAGGATTATGTTTTTTTGCACTCTCCAAAAAATTTTTGAAAAAAGAACCCAAGTTTTTATTTTATATTTGAAATCAATTATTAAAAAAAAGGGATCAAACTATTAACAGATTAAAGTGAAAAAAGAAGTCAATTATATCAAGGAGCTAGAAGAAAATAGCTCCTTGAGCTCGACGACAAGTTCTAGGAGATGCGAGTGGTTCCATGAGATGGTAGAGGGTTAAATGCTAATGGCTGAGGGAGAGGGTGAGGGCCGATGGGCTAGGTGAAGTAATTAATTAGTGTGACTGATTAAGTAATTTAATAAAAGATATTTTAGTATAAACGTAATAGAGTGCCCCAAACTTTAATATTTGTAGAGTTTGGTGACACATTTTCAAATTTAAAAATTTAATTTTCAAAATACTTAAATTTGTATGTGAAAACACCCCAATACATAATTCTCCCTATATTTAAACCCCAAAGCATAATTCTCCCTATATTTAAACCCCAAAGCATAATTCTCCCTATATTTAAACCCCAAAGCATAATTCCCCCTATATTTAAACCCCAAAGCATAATTCCCCCTATATTTAAACCCCAAAGCATAATCCCCCCTATATTTAAACCCCAAAGCATAATCCCCCCTATATTTAAACCCCAAAGCATAATTCCCCCTATATTTAAACCCCAAAATAAAATTAAAACCCAAAACATAATTCCCCCTATATTTAAACCCCAAAATAAAATTAAAACACAAAACATAATTCCCCCTATATTTAAACCCCAAAATAAAATTAAAACCCAAAACATAATTCCCCCTATATTTAAATCCCAAAATAAATTTAAAACACAAAATATACTGGGTACTGTATACAAGAATAATTGAAGATAGATGTTTACCAGATAAATAAATAAATAAATATATATATATATATATATATCTACCGTACAGGTATGCATATACCTACATATACAAAGATAATATACAGACCCTTTATAGACAATTTTTTTAAAATAACGAAAAAAGAGTTTGTAATTTTCAAATTTAAAGATAGCAAAACAAAAATATTTTTAAATTGTAGTCAATTATATGAAAAACTAGGAATGATTTTCTCTATATTTTTAATTTCAACACCTTGCACATTAGAGAATTTTCCCTTAATCAGTGCACAAAAGCTCACCACCTCTTTTCTTTTAATGATTATGACAAGCTTTTTCATGATGAATATTATAACATCAAACAAATAAAAAGTTAGTTCAAAGTGGCAAGTATTTTCAGGTTTTGAGAAGACAATTTACGGTACGTCGATACCAACTCAGCTTAAAATCAAAATGACACCACACAGGTCACACCTCAAAAAAGCACAAACCAAAAAAAAACCAAGATGAGTAGTTCACCAAAACAGAAACAAAATGCAAGCATAGACTACATCCCAACTGAATAGAACATTTAAAAAAAAAAAGAGCAGACAGTAATTTAAGTCCACCACGAAAACTGAAACAAATTACTTAATTATAATAACACTAATATCAACAGCAACTACACTACAACCATTCTGACTCAGTTTTCCCTTGTAAAAATTGGCAAAACGCCAGTGCACCCTTTTCATTCCCCTTCAGACGGAGACAACACCAGACACTCAATTTGGTAAAGGAGAAGAAAAGAAAAGCAAAATATCTAACCATTGGCAATTGCAAGATATGTCAATGGTTACCCCATAACCAACCTCAAGCAAAGCACCTTCGGCATGCCTTGAGAATCTACTGACATCCATTCAAACAGCTACAGTTTATAAGCATTTTACTGTCCAGAGGCACCAGATTCAAGCAACCTCTGCTGCACCCCTCGACCAACTTTCAAGGATGGCTTCCGTTTCATGCACTGCATACAAGCAAAATAGCTACTGTTTGGCTTCTAAGTATGCAAAGAAATAATAAACATGAAACAAACCATAGCCAGCAAGCTTCATGGGACAGCAAAATCAAAGCATCAATTTAAAAGTAAACCAAATAGTCATGCATTTCAGCCTAAGACATAAAAAAATGATATCCGCCAAAAAGAGATGCAACCAAACTAAGTGTTGAATAGCAGTTAACTCAGACTAGACATTTGATAGGGCAAAATATTATCAAATCTTCTGTGTTGATCAACAAATTAAACAATTCAACTTTTCTCATACCTTCAGGGCCTTGCCCAAACATCCCCCAAAGAAGACTACATTTAGTACCCTCCGACACAACCGATAAGATGACTTTCTAATTTTATCAGCGAGTATGACATTAAAGTATCTCCTAATCACATCATTCCTCACTTTATATTTTCTGATAAAATATAGTCATCATTGTAATTTGATAATTTCAAATATGAGCATCACTTGTGATTTGTTCCATAAAATAGAATGCTTTGTGTTTATGCTCTCCACAAGAAAAGTTGGCTGCTTGTGGTAAAACTGAATTATGAACAAGTAATTAAAGTTACAGTTTGCTCCAAGCAAACTTTGATGTGATTTGACATGATGTTTCATGAAACAGGTGTTGCTTTTAAGTGATTGTTAGCTCAAAGATTTAATGTTTATTTATTTAATAATAGAAGTCTAAAAGTGGAGTAGCAAGGCTCCACTATTGTGGTTTTTATTGATGAAGGGCTAACATTCATCAATATTGCTATTGATTACACAATGGTACTTAAACATATTTAGTAGTTTCAATGTAACAATGAACAGTTAGGAATTAAAAAGTTTTTATATTGCTAAGGAACATTTCATATATGGCAAATTGCAGCATTCAATTTTGAGCAACCAGACCAGAACAAATCCTACAGACAGGCTGGCACATCATGAAACCACAGACCATGAAACTACTGCTAGCACATCCATGCCACCAGTAGCTGCATTACAAGCAGGCCAAATGTTTGCAGGCGCACACATGACCCATGATCATGTGGCACTTTGCCCAGCAACCAAAATATAAATTATGTTCAGATTGATCTAGGGCACGCATGACCAAATCCATGACATGTCATTGTTGCTGTTGCAAGTAATAATATAAAATATAAGAGAATCTAGTTCTTTTACTTAAAATTTAGGGAAAAAATATGGAGAAAGTAAGTATCGAAGAGAATTGTGAATTTCTATAATTCTAGGGCATAATTGTCTAAAATAATAAAAATTAAAAACAACTAATAAATAACACTGCAGAATAAAAATAATCAACATCATGAGTTATAAGGTTGATAAATATTCATAGTCAATTCACTTCAATCAAATCTAGATGTGTCAAACATGTCAGACAACCCGGGCCTGGCCAAACTCAGCCATGCTTGGCCTGGCAATTAATCATATCTCCTTCTGATATATCATTTCATCCATGAAGGCACTAGGTCATGATAAAAAAAATGTCTGCCATTCACTCTAATAAAACTTAGAAATTAGTACCATAACTTTTAAAAAGAATATTCATTATTTTCATGTTGATGTTCACTATAAAAATATGTCTAGATAAAAAGTTACCACACCTTAAGACAAGACTTACAGTGAAGAAATTTAATCTCTTACAACATCTCACTATTAGAAGATATGTCAATTAAAATTGAAGAATATATTTCCTTAGGATGATGTTGATGAGGAGATATATATTGACTAGTCACCTAAGTTTTGATTAGTATAATAATATGTAATTTATAAATTATGAAAGATACTATAGAACGTGAAACATTCACAAAAAATCTAGTTTACAAGATTCTCATGAGAAATCATCTATTTTAAGTGACACAAGTATGTTAATAACTATTCTTTATTGTTTAGGAAAAAAAATAATGACATTATTAAATTTTTAATGATTATCTACATGCATGATATTCTAATTACAATAGATAATATGTTGAGTACCACCCAACACAAGAAGTAATTCCAAGATTAGAATCAAGTGGATCGGGAGACCGAAGCACAGCTAATGGCACGACATAAAAATGTATTGTCTTAATCATGGCAACGTTGGCACATGTCGTGTAGTGTCACTGCCACAAGGCCCTAGTGTACTACTTAGCATGCAAGATATACATTGTGATAATGTTGGAATTAATTCATTTTATTTTGTAATTTTTAAATTAATAAATAAACTAAAAAATATAAAAAAATATAAAAAATATAAAAAATATAAAAATAAAAAAAAAATACTTTTCTTTTCTCATACTTTCAATCTAGTCTCAATAATTAAAAATATAAAAATGATAAATATGATAAAAATGAATTTGATCTATAAATGGATAATAACAACAATATGACCAAAAGATCTAAGCTTAAAATTAGATTTTCTATCATTGTCTCAATTCATTTATCGAAAAACCTTAAAAATATATGAATTTCAATAATTTAAATGCACATTAATATAATTAAAAATAAAATGCTAAAAATATTGAAAAATATTTGATATAATATATATATAATAAAAAATATATACATATATGAATATTAATGATAATAATTACCTAAAAAAATAGATTAATCAATACATCTAAAAACATAATTTTTTGGATAGAAAAACAGCGTATACATTAGGAGTAAAACCCCCACCTTAGTTGCATAGTCTTTGAAGTTAGATCAACTTCAAGTTTATTAATTTACTTTATTTATCACAATAAATTTGAAAAAAAATATATGGTGAAGTTAATTATTAGCATTAGTATTTTAATTAAATTTTTGAAAAATCCTAAAGTTGTTCATATTAAACAAACTTACTTCTGGCATAATTATTATTAAATTTTTAGGTCATCTAATAAAAATAATATAATAAAATATTTTTAATTAAAAAATAACTAATAATTAATAAACATAAGAATTACAATAGAGTAGTATGCATAATATCCAACATCAAAACTAATTGTGATAATATTTCATTCGTAAACTACACAATAACTATGTCGATTCTAAGTGAAAACTATAATTTTTTTTTATTTTTTGATAACCTCATATATGAGTGTCTAACAAGTAAATATGATATTCAAAGTAAAAATTTTTAGACTTCATATAAAATTTAGATTTCTTGATAACCTCATATAAAACTTTTTAGACTTTATAATATTCACACCACATATGAGTGTCTAACAAGTAACTTTTGGAATATGATATTTAAAATAAAATTTAGTATTACATCTAATAATATTTGAAATAATAATATCACATTATTAATCTAAAAGTTCTAGCACAAATAAAAATAAATTTTCTCATATTAGAAAACATAAAAAATTTACTATAATACATAAGGTCACCAAACAAACAAAAATTTTCCACTCAATATTTATCAACGAGCCTAACAAAAATTCAAATAGATATCAAACACTATTGAAATTAAACCTACATATTCTTAGAGTCATATGTTGAGTACTAATACATGATATTCAATTATGTTAATAATAAAAATAATTCATTTATTATTAATGATTTAGATTATGAGAAAAGAAATTTATTTTTAAATTTCAAAAAAAAAATTGGTTATATATATACATAACATTTAATTCACATTCTCATGACTTATATTACATTTAGGTATATACATAATATTAATTATATATTAAATATTTAAAATATTATTTTTCTACACATATCTTTATAACTTATTTGCTTGTAAAAATCATATGATTAAAATGATATATATATATATTAAAATAAATATTCACCTAAATAAACTAAGCAGAAAAATCAAATAGTTTAATTCACAAAAAATTAGATATCATATTTACATATTACAATACTAAGCAAAATAATTATATCAAGACTTGGTGAATTGATATGAACATCAAATTTAAATATTATGACTATTTTATTCAATTAATTAAAAAAATAAACAAAGAGATGATTCATCAAATAATAGAGTTATCTTGATACTTTAAATATCAATTATTAATACAGCATATCATAAGATAATAATAAAAATTTAGTTATATTAAATTAATAAAGATTATATGAATTCATATATCTCATATTATCAAAAAATATCATATGATTTACTAATCCCACTTACGTCCAACATAACATAGAATTTTATTTTTTCTATTAGTATGAATATCATTTTCAATAAAAGATCCAAGTTTTAATTAAATATCAAAAAGTTTTTTCATACTTAAAAATCTATAAATGTTAAAAAATAACTATTGAAGATAAAATGAAAAAGTTTCTGATATATGACAATTCATCAGATACCAAGATCAATGATATTGAGAATATCACTAACTTTAAAATAAAGTATGATGATTCAAATCATACTACAAACACAAACTAATAGAATATATTAGTCATTAAAGGACTGCCATACAAAACATATTGTTTACTTTAAAATTTTTAAAATTTATTATTATTTATCATATTGCTAAAGTGGTGCAGGTCATGGTAACACCTGCAGCAACACCACAACATCATAACGCACATATTGTTTACTTTAAATTTTACTTTAAAATTGACCTGTGCCACATTGGACAGTGGCGCATGTCAATGTCAGTGCTACAATGCAGTGGCTGTATGGTAGTGACCATTGCCCTTCCCTTCTCACTACCACTAGGCAGTGGCCAGTGGGATGGACATTGCATTGCACTTGGCTGTCTGGAATCTGACCTACGGCAATGTTAAGTCACTGCCATCTAGAAATGACATTACCCTATCTAACCTAGCACAACTTAACACAGCCGATTAAAAAAGATGGCCCGACTGGGCCATCTTTTATTCAGGTCACGTTCTCATGCTAATATGACACAACTCATACACCAATTTCATTTCATGTCCGGATTGACATGATGGCCCAACTGGACCATCAAAATTCAGGTTATGTTGGATCAGCATGGCCTATTTGACACCTCTATTAGAAGAGTGATACATCTTCTAATAATGTCCAAAGGCCTTATCTATATAACTATCAAAAACTATATTGACCTAAATCTTTATTTGGCTAATATTGTTACCACATACTATTGCTTTTTTTATCTTCAATTGATAGTTATAAAATCTCACTCTCATTTTAAGTTACTTAGTTATTCATACTTGTAAGTTGCAACAAACCATGTGGCAATACCTAAGTACAATTGTCACAAATAAGATATGGAATATTAACCTAAAGGAAAAGTTAATCAATTTAAAGCCAAGTTTGTTGCAAATGAATTTACAGATTTATCACGTTGATTATTAAGATATTTTTATTCAAATGATCAACATAGTAACTTTCACAATATTATTTTTTGTTGATACTTCTCACATAGATACTATTTATTAGTAAGATGTGAAAAACATATTATTATGATTGACTTATACATTATTAAAAATCATGGAAAAAAATTATCGAAAAAAAAAAAGTCTAAACCTTAAAGATAAGTGTCACAACTTGTTGAAGAACATATTATTATTATGTGATTCCTCAGCATCACAAATAGATCAACGTTATACTTAATTTGTAAATTTATGACATTGTCTTGTGACATGAAAACATATTATCGCAGCTAGTTTACTGTCACTATCAAGTATATGTTATTATGTTTCCATTTGTTACCAAGACACTTGATGGATGTCATCAATGTTACCCCAACATAAAATATTTTGTCATGAGATCATTTTCTTTTGAGGATTCAGATATCCAACGAATCAACAATGTGGATCTACTCCTATCATTGATGTTCCATGTCACCCAGTGGCGAGTCAAAATAGATCCAACAAATCAAAAAGAAGATCCTGTCAAAAACACATTTGTCCTGACATTAAATATCAAACCAAACATTAAATATCAAAGCATTTGATATCAGAGCTTTTGTTATCTCAAAGCCAATTTAAACTCACTTTGACAATTGGTATCAAAGTTGATTATCTCATAGATTCATTTGCAAAATTTATTAAAAAAAACTCTATAAATGAATAAGTGAATAATATTAAAGAAAGAAATTTTAAAACAAATTTTGAACTATGAAAGTAAAAAATGAAAGAGTTGTTGATAAATCAGAATGTATGATCTATAATTGAGAATCTAAAGTCATCTGTCATTGATCAAGAAGTTGAATCAAAACCAACTTTCATTAAAGAATAAAAGAAACTAAATCAAAAACTAAAATCTCAATTCAGCTATGCTTAAATGATTCTATTCTTGTGAATATCATTGCAGAGTAAATGACAATTGAATTGTAATTTATACTGAAGAATCTCAATCAAAATAAAGCACTAATCAATTGAATATTCTTGAGGAAAAAACTGTACAATCAACATATGAAAATGAAGTATCTATCGTTAATAACCAAAAATTTTAACACACTAATCAACCAATTTGAATCCATAGGCTGTAAAATTAGTCACGACGATAAAATAATGATGAAGCTTTGTACACTATCAGATTTATGAGACAGTCTAATTATCACTATTAATAGTTGTTCAATAAAATTGACACATGATGATATAATTACAGCTCCATTGTCAGATGATATGAGAAAACAAAATATAAATGTATTATCAAGAGAAGTGTTGTGACAAACAAAATTAATGACAACAACTCCTCTTGGAAAGCAAGCATAATACAGTTTAGAGGAACATCAAAGAACATAGAAAAGTCTAAGGTTAGAAATGTCAGCTTTGGAAAGGATTGTCAAGCAAATACAACTAGCAATAGCACTTTAGAAAGGATTGTCAAGCAAATACAATTAGCAATAGCACTTTAGAAAGGATTGTTAACAACACATGCAGTTGTAAACTGCATGTGTTGTTAACACTTATGAGAGAGCACATGGTTCATTGATTCTGTAGTCTATAGTTGTCATTATTGTAGGTTGTGAAAAGATGAGATAAGAATACATCATGAGATAGTAAAGATCTAGTCTGTAATTGTCACTATTCCAATTAACTATCACCATTCCAATTAATAATGGTGGAAGTCTTATTACATGATGGTATGGTATACCATGATTATAGCTCATTGAACCTTAGATTGACTCATGACATATGTGGACTCTAGAGTTGGATCATGAAGATATGGTTATAGCTCATTGAACAAGAGTTGGATCATTGTACAACTTGATGACTACCACCATTTTAATTATGATAATGACACATTCATTTCATAGAAGGATGCCACTGAGATAAAGAAATTTCACAACAAAATGTGGACTCTAGAGAACAAAAGATTCAGTAATATGACATCAGAGACTTGGATTGTGACTGTCTTCTCTCACGGTGGCATTCTCAAATGCATTATAAGGAATTTCATATGATTGCAAGGGTTTGAATTCTATAAGGAATATTTGTATGAAAAAATAGAAGAGAATATAATTCAAATCAACAATCACTGGAGCAACAACAATGTTGAACTAAATACAAGGTGACTTATTTGGAGAAACACAAGATACGTCACTTTGGATAAATTTCAAAATTGAGGTATTATATTTGTTTGTCAATAATTTCTTCAAATATCTTAAAAAGTTAAAGAATTTTAAGGCACTTATTGAAAATTTTTTAGCAAGAAGATAAAGATTATAAGAACAAATAACGAGATTAAATATCTTCTAATTGATCAACTTTGTACCAAGCAAAAAAATTGCAAGGAAAAATACGTTCCAAATGACACCCCAACAAAATAATGTATCTGAATGAATAAAAAGAAAACTCATGGAGAAAACGAAGTGCACGTAAAGCTATGCAAGCTAGGAGTCCGCATTTGGAACAAAAACTTTGTCCACAACATACTACATGAAGAATTGCACTCCACATGTGATGTAAAAGGACAACCATTCTAAATGTTGTATGGATGAAAGGCAAATCTACTTTATATCTAAATCTTCACATGTTATACTTATATATGTGTTTATTGGCTACAAGGAATGCATTAAAAATTATAAACTCTAAAATCCAAAGACAAACAATCAGATATTCCAAGGATGTCGTGTTCAAGGAGTTCAAGAGCAACATAGTCACCAGTACACTTCTAAAAGTTGTAACATGAATAAAGATATTCGCGACTCAATTCAATGTCGTGATGTGAAGGCTAATTATTGCTACTCTTCTCGAAAGAGTCTAATAAAAAAAATTATCATGACTCAACTCAATGTGATGATACGAAACTTAATTGTTGTGACGTTTGTCAAAGGGAATATATGAAGAAAACAAGTCACGGTTCAATTCAATATCATGAAATGAAACCTGATAACCACAACTCCCCTCAAATACATAGCATAAAAAAAAGAGATTGCAACATAAAGTTATGGCATCACGACTCAGACAATGTTGTAACATTAAATGATGAAATCGTAACTTAGTTTTGAAAAAAAAAATAAAAGAGTACTAATTCAATTTTATCAATGCATGACGAGTATGATGAAGTTGTAAAGTACCTAAAATGAAAAGATCTATAAAAATCAAAAATTCACCAATTAGATATATAGACAATACGTACCAACGACTATTACTTACATGGAATGATCCGGACACAAAAAAAAAAATTATACCATTTAGAAAATCAAAGTAGTAAACGAAACTCACGAAAAAATAGATACAATCTTTAAAGAACAATGATACCTAAGAGTATGTGGAGTTAACAAGGGCCAAATGGCGATATCAAAAGTTTGGCTATCTCAGAGTCAACTTAGTCTCACTCTGACATTTGGTAGCAAAACTAGTTATCTCGAAAATATATTTGCAAAATCAATCAAGAAAGCCCTTATAAATTAGCTTGTCAAAATGATTAAAAAAAAATTAAAGTCAAAGGTTTAAAACTAAGAAAGTTATAAATAAAAAAAATATTGGTAGATAAGAATTTATAACCTATAATTAAGAATCTAAAGTTGACTGTTATTGGTCAAGAAGTAGAGACAAAGTCAACTATGATTAATGAATAGAATAAACAAAATCAAAAAACTAGAAGCTTGATTAGGCTATGCTTGAATGATTCTATTCATGTGAATATCATAAAGAGAAGAAGACAAATATAGTGTATTCGACACTAGAGGTGTCAAACATGCCGTGTTGTGTCGGCATGACCAATTTTTTGGTGGCCCAATTTGATCATCATGTTATGCCGGGCACGATCTAATAAGGTAGTAATGTCGTGCACAACACGTCACATGTTTTAAGAAGACTCGGCACGGCACGACTTGTTTTATGCAAACACAGCACAGCTCAACCAGCATGAATATGGATAAAATCAAGTTGGATAGTGCCAAGCAGTGACAAGTGACAGGTCGTACAGGATCGTGCCCAAAGCTGGGTAAACTAGTTTTAAATTTTAAATTTGCAAGTTTTATGTTATTCATTATAAACAACGACATAATTTCACATAAATCATAATAAAATAAAAATATTAACAAAAATTTAAATAATAAAAAATAACAAAAAAAAATTCATCCAAAAATAATAATAATATAACATAACAATCATCAAGCTCAATCTCAATTTCAATCGGTGTCAATATGCAAATAATAATCATCATCATCGTATAAGCAGTTAATGGTATCACTAGCGGTTGGCTCAATATCCTCAAAATATCATGTGTCATCATTTGTCTTCAATTTCTTCGCTCTTGTTCCAGCCCAATCCTAGATATCCAACCTCGAATCTTCTCAATCTTTCATGCATGCAAGTTTCTTAATGATATTTAGCTGCAATCTCGATATACTAACTAAAATAACATTAACTACAATAAAAAAAAAAACAAATTCTGATGTTAGGCTTGACACTGAAAAAGTGAGTAGATCTCATGATATCTTAGATAATGTAAGATATGTGAATTCATATAATTTTGACTATTATTAAATTTGAAGATTCTTGTAATCGTTATGTGATAGGATTGAGTAGTGATCAATATCTAACAACAGAGACATCTCGCACTTATTCGACGGTCCACCACGTCATTTCCTCATCTCTAACTAAATGAAAAACTCATCATCCCAAATATGGTATTGATATTCATACTCAAAGCCTAAAAACTACTACTACAATACCTAGTATCATAGTATGTTAATAATTCAATCAATTTTTTGTAAATGAATCCTTCAAATTGATATCTCTGGTTCAAGTACGTAGATATATATATATATATATATCAAAATATTCTCTACTCATTCACCCTTAATCATAGAATACATGGATGTAGCTAGGTAATAAAAAAAATAAAATAATTGATTAATATTTTAAAAACTTGATTTCTATCTTAACAAACAAGATATTAAATGTCAGATCATCTCTAAACTTATTAAATATACTAGTGATATTGCATATATACCTGAGTGTAAAACAAGAGGAGACCGTGTACACAGATACATGTTCAACATGTCATAAAAAAACTTTAAAATTTTCATAAAAAAAAATCATGTATCTCAGTCACTATCATTAATAATTAGTTCGTTACTCTTACTATTAACGTAGTCAAAAATCACGTGTTCGTATGCAACACATGGCCTCCAATATCAAATAAATATAATTCCAATAATATCACACATTCATTTAGAATTTCTTCTTTATACTCACAGACAAATAAATACTATCAAACTAGTGATGTCAAGCGGGTCAAACAACAAGAGCATGGCCCAAGACACGACATGACTACGTCGTTCCTGGCCATGTACTGCACAATCCAAAACTATGCCAAGGTGCCTAGAGGGCTAGCTCTTGGAATGGTTCATGTTGTGTCGTGCCGAACTCAATCGAGCCTCATGTCAGAACAAGTACAACCGAATTGTCTGGCCCGAAGGGACGTTTCATCATCATGACCAGAATCATGCCAAGGATGGCCGGATCTCGAGCATGTGTTGGGGCACAGTCCAAACCAGAACGCCCGAACGTCTGGCTAGGCCCGAGCTCAAGCCCAGAAGCCGAAGCTTCTAGAACCTTTGGGTCAAACCAATCCAACGATCAAAAATATATTTAAACAAAATGTATTAGTAAGGCATTGAATTTAACCTCAACGACTAAAATAATAATCGGACGACTATTGGGATTTTGCCCAAAAATTAATTAAAAAAAAACAAAATAAAATAATAAAATTAATTTTTTTAACTCACTTTTTTTAAAATATATATATATATATATATATACCTCTACTCATTCTCAAATATATATTCTAATTCTAATTCATTTTATCATTATTTCTCTCTCGCTCTCTCATATAGTCTCTCTTTCTCTCTCCTTTTGAGACTTGAAAGTATACTACAATGTAGACAACAGTTATAGAACTACCCATATCTTCAAGCAAATGAGATTTTATGATTTATAAATATTATTTTTAAAATTTTGCTTAGTTTTTTTTATTTTAGTTAATAGTTTAATATGAATTAATATTAAATTTTAAAAATATATTTTTAGAATATAATTAACAAACTAATAAAAATTAAAAAAAAATGACAATAATTTTAATTACGAAAAGAAAATTAACATTATATAAAAATAAAAAATTTTAAATAGATAACGACAACCCTACGAAAAGGTCCGAGTAAAAGATACGACATCAAAAAAAAATTTATGATTTATAGATATTTTAACAAGAGGCGTGAAATTGGTCTGGCTAACCAAGCAAATTTTTAGGTGGCCAAAATACAAATCTTTTGATAAACCTGAACTGAAAGCTATTTTGTTTGATTCATAAGAAAATACAAATCTTTTGTTTTAATATTTCTTATGTTTGTATTTGAATATTTGTAAAAATAAAGTCTGAGCATTTTTTTTTATTTATCTAAATTTTTGTTAATGGATAATATTTATATTTAATTTTTTTTTCATGTCGTGTCCTAGCCTTATCCGTATCCTAGTTTTTTGAAATTTGTCGTATCCACGTATTCTGCCGTATCGTATCCTCGTGTCCGTATCTGTGTCCGTGCAACATAGGTGCCTGGCACTACACGATTTCAGCACAGCTAGCCCGACGCGACCCACTGGGCCGATTGTTTAGAATTTCAGGTCGGGTCGTGCTTTAACATCCATATATAGCCTATTAGGGCTAGGTTTGAGCGAGGTTTGGCTGTTGTACCCAAGTTAAGACCAAGTAGGCTTAGATCATGCTGTTTAGAAAATTTTTAATCCAGAATTCAAAATTATTAAAACATTTAATAATTTTGAATATTTAATACTTTAATAGTTTATAGTCAAATTAAAATAAATAATTAATAATTTAATTTTTAATTTTTTAAATAGAATAAAACATAAACTCATAAATTAATAATCCAACGGCCAACATTAATTTTTTTTTGGACACGTTGGGATTGTTTGACCGTCGAACCGAGCCAGACGGTCACAAGTTCCAGAAGCTTCGACTTCTAGAAACCTTGGGTGTGATTGGGATGCCGTTGGGGATAAAGAACCGATGGGTAGGGTTACGAGACGGACGAAAAGTAAAGCTAAGCCATGCGTCAGAGAAAGGAGGTGAGAGGCACGATTCGGGTCATGCCAAATTCACGTGCCCTCTGGTCATTCCAGACCCAGTAGACATAGATACGGCACGACACGGCCGAGTAGAGTTGTGTGTCCGGCTGCCCAGCACGTTTGACACCTCTAGGTGGGGGGCAGAAGGGGAGTGAAGCATGGTTCGGATCGTGTCGAATTAACGTGTCATCGGGCCATGTTACTGAGTCGTACCTGACACAGTAGACTTAAACAAGAAACAACACGAATCATGTCGTAAGATAGCCATGCATGAGCATGGGTTTGGACCATGGCAGGCTAGGCACGGCCGAGTTAAGTATTGCTTCGGGCCAGGCACAGGGTGCTCGGCCCATTTAACACCTCTAATTTTAACTGGTCATGTCTGCTCGGCACGTCTCATTTCACATATGTAGGTCCGATATTACCAAAACTTTATTTTCTCCCATGATATCGACACAAACATTTAAAAAATAAAAATAAAAGAAAATTAATAATTTAAACTCACTTTAATATTATACAAAATAAAAATATTAGGAATACAAATAAAGAATCAGAACAATATAAATATTATAAAAAAAATATTAACTTGTAAGCATTTATGTGGAACTAAGCATCTTAAGAGAAATGTCAAATAATCCACCAAAAAATATGATATATTAGATCATAGGCAAACTCAACTCAGCAGTAAAGTCTTTGATATTGGATCCAATTAAATCTTTATGTTGACCCCCTTCATATACTGCAAATTAGTTATGGAGAAAAGGTATAGTGAAACTAATCACCACGATAAATCTTTTGTTAGATTTTTGAAGAATCTAAGAATAATCAGTATCATGCAAACTTATTTTCAGCATGCATATCATTAGATTTTTAGGTTCACATCTAGGAATAATATGCTAAAAAACTATAACTTTAAAAAAAAAAATAATTAATAAATTTAGAGAATATACTAGCATATATTTATGACAATCGATATTTAGACTTGTTGGGACGATGCATCATATGCATATTATATCACCTACTATTTAGATTTTAAATGGATATTAAATAGAAAAATATTAAAATTCTCATAGATTCTCCAACCTCATGATGAACCAGTCATTTATTAGTAAAAGATAAAAATATTTAAAGAATACAATATTTAAAATATAATATATAATATCACATTAGATAACGCATCTAATAATAGAATCACTATTAACATGTTTATTAGAACTATTAGAAATTAACTATTAGAAGAGATTTTCAACATTATTACATGTGCAATGTCATTATCCTAATAATACAAGTGAG
This sequence comes from Sapria himalayana, assembly GCA_029783825.1. Classification (NCBI taxonomy): domain Eukaryota; kingdom Viridiplantae; phylum Streptophyta; class Magnoliopsida; order Malpighiales; family Rafflesiaceae; genus Sapria; species Sapria himalayana. The sequence goes on along the minus strand of JAREIK010002246.1, from coordinate 293,228 downwards.
AATAAAGATTATTTCTCTCGTTTTAGAAAATATACATAACTCACTATAATTTTTTTGTAAACCTCATAGATAACAAAAATTGAATAGTCTCTATTTGTCTGCGAATCTAAATAAGAATAAATTCAAATTGAATATGAGACATCATTAAACTTACACATATTTTATGTTGGAGTCATGTGTTGAATACGAACACATGATATCAAACTATGTTAATAAGAGTGAAAAACTTATTATTAACGATACAGACTGACCTACAAGAATTTTATTTTGAAATTCCTAAAGATTATTAAAGACACGACAAACATATATTCACTAGTTTATACTCTCACGACTTGCATTTCACTCAAGTACATTGCAACATTAATAGCATATTTAAAAAGTATAAACATTGACCCGATATTTTGTGATAAAGCTTTTAAGATGAAAACTAAGTACTTGTACTAATCAATCATATCATCTCTTTATTATCTGAATGTTTGCATGAACCCAGAGGTTAATATGAAAATAGAGGTATCAAATAAGTTGGGCGGCCCAAACACAGCACAATCTAGACTCATGCTCGTGCCCATATCAGGCCAGCTGACAGCACAACTCGTGCCATGTTGTGCCTAGGTCTACCGGGCCTCATGCCGGTCCAAGCACGGCCTGGTACCATGGCCCACGGATTCTGTAATTATTAAAATCTAACTGGCAAGATACATTCTGTAATTATTAAAAAAAAAATCATTTTTTTGGATTTTTACAGTTAGGGTTTGAATTGCAGGTCATGTTCAGAATTGCGGGTCTCAAGCCTCTCGGGTGGGGCATGTGTGGTGTGGAGTGGTAGACGTGCGTTGCAGATGCAATCGTGGTGTGATGTCAATTAGGCAGTGCAAGTAAGAGGTGCGGCGGGGTCGAGTTGAGCTCATGGTAAGCTCAACAATACCCCATCATGTGGTAGCGTCCAGCAGGGCCAACTCCAACTGAGCCGAGACCAAATGTGAAGGCATCGAGGTCATGGTTGAGTTCATTAAAACCCTAACCCTAGGTCCAATTAATAAATAAATTTTTGAATTCCCACGAGAAAGTGGCGCTGCGGGTCGGGTTCATTAAAAAACCCCACCCCACCACAGTATATAATTTGACCATTACTGAAAGGTTGGCGGTGTTGACCCCATATTCCCGATAACCCATAACTCGTAGGGTACTCAGGTTACTCCAAGCAAGGCACTAGACCATGCTAACATGCTATGCACGCAAGCAATGCCTAGCCCAGCATGAGGCACGGCAGCCATGTGCCAAGTATGGCTCGAGCTGTGCCACAGGCCAGCCCAACCCAGGTCCAGGCACGATTCTGGACTGTGATGTGCCGGCCAAGCACGGCTCAATCGGGCTGTGTCCGGGCCATCCGACTTCAACACACCAATCATCCAATTTGAATCTATATGCTATGAAATTAGTAAGAATGATGAGGTGATGATGAAGCTTAGTTCACCATCGAATTCATGAGACAATTTAATTATCACTATTAGTTATTGTTCGATAAAATTGACATATGAGGACATAATTACAGCTATGTTGTCCAATGAAATAATGAGAAAGAATACAAAAGTATCATCAAGAGAAGTGTTGATTGTGACAATCAAAACAAATGACACAAATTTCCCAGGCATATCACAATTTAGAGGAACATAAAAGAACATGACAAAAAACTAAGGTTGGGCATCAGAAATATAACAAGCTATTCCTAAGGTTGGAAATGGTTAGAGTGGCTTGATGAAGAAGATGAAGTCTAATTGAGATTTTAACTTTACAACTATGTGTGTTGTTAACACTTATAAGGGAGCACATAGTTCATTGATTCTAAAACATATTATCACATAATTTCACATCGAGAATGTTTTTGTAATTATAAAAATCAAGGCTAAATGATGAATATGAAAAATAATTTTACTAATTATTATAGGTCGTGAAAAGTTGAGATAATAATGCATCATGAGACAGTGAAGAAGCTCCAGATGTAATACATATTCCACACCTTAGAAAAAACCTATCTCAATTGGAATAATAACATCTTGACTTGCAATGACAAGTCACATAAATCGACTCATGGAGGAACGATCATTGCTCATGAAACAAAAGATTGATCATTGTATAAGCTGATGACTATCACCTTTCCTAGTAATGATAGCGACGCATTCATTTCACAAAAGTATACCAATGAGATAGAGAAATTCCATAACAACCATATGAACTTGAAAGAACAAAAAGCAAAGACCACAAAAAAATCTTAACATGATCAAATAGCATTGTAACTCATATTATTTGGTGACTCAAAAAACTCAAATCATAACTTTGTTCTCTTAAGAGTCTACAACACGTGAAAAGAAAATTGTGATATCAAAGACGAGGGTTGTGCCTTTTATCTCTCACAATTGCATCCTCAAATATATTATAAAGAGTTTGATAATAATTGCAGGGATTTGAATTATGTGAAGATTGTTTATATGAAAAATTGTGTAAAATAAGATTCAAGTTGATAGTCAAAAGAACAAGGACAATGTTCGACTTGAAAGTCACGGCTCCCCTCAAAGACTTCATAAAGAAAAAAAGATTGAAACAAAAAGTTAAGACATCACGAATCAGACACAATATCTGATGAGGAAATTGCATAGTACCTACACTGAAAAGATCTACAAGAGTTAGAAACTCACCGATAAGATATAAAGACATTGTGTATCATATGCTTCTTGCTACAAGAAATGATCCGTACAAAGTGAAAGAGGTCATAGCCTCTAGGAAATCAAAACAATGGAAGAAACTCATGAAAAAAAAGACAATCTCTAAAGAAGAGTAACATTTAAGAGATTGTGAAGTTAACAAGGGCAAGATAGCAATTAGGTGCTAGTAAGTATTCAAGCAAAAATTCAGCATTGATAATCTTGTGAGGTATAAGGCATGGCTGGGGAACAAATACATTCAAATTGAAGGAATAGAATATGATGAAGTCTTCTCACCAATGGCCAAGTTATATAATGGCCATGATAACACAAAAAAGAAAATTTTCATGTGACAGATGAAATTACTTGACATGAGAAAAAGAGAACTTGATATGTAAGCTAGAAAAATTAATGCACTATGAGAAATAATCTCCAAGGATATAACACCAAAAATTTGATGATTATTCTATCAGTTGAATTTCACAAAGAGTATAATAAATCACCATGTATACACATAGATTAAGCACTAATTTTATGAAACGTACCCTATAAGTGAATAATAAATTTATGACTGGAAATACGAAAAAGTGAAACATGTCTAACTAAAAACCAGTTAGAAAACATATACTTGTTAGATTAAAGCATGAGTATATTTTATGTAAGACGTACCCTATTTTACATATATATTTTTTAAAGTATAATCAAATATGCTAATCCAAGAATACTCGTACACATCTCCACTCAGCTATTGCACTTCACCCCTCGTCCCTCTCATTGTAGCTCATCGAGGAGCTCAACGAAGAGCTCCTAAAGCTCAACGATGAGTTCCAAGAGGGCGATGAGCTCCAAGAGATCGAAGAGCCCCTGGCAGTTCATTCTCTTACAATCAGTAATTAAGAATTGATCAATTATCTTGTTTACTACATCACACATCTCTCTAGGGCTATACACAGAAATCATATATTGCTCATCGACACAGCACAATACACACATCTCCCTCTACAGTTCTGCACATTATAAAGAGAGCGAAAAGCCCCCAAACCAAACGCCATATACAAAATAAACAGTCAAAACAATAAAATACAAATAATGGAAACTCATTAATACAAACGAAACTTAAACTTATATATATTTAAAAAAATGATTATGACAACTCATGTTGAATACTCTTATCATAAAAGCATAAATAAAACAAAGATAAACTATAATAATAAAATTTATAAAATTAATAATTAAAACTGTGTAATTACACGAATACTAACATATAAGATCTCATAAAACTTTTAGAATTTAAAATATTTAATCAAGAATATTAATAGAATGATTGATCATCTAAAAACTTTTGATACTACATAAATATGTATTAGTAGTCATATCATGGTGAGATAATAAGTAACTTTCAATATTACATAAATATGTATTAATTGATTAAAAAACAAATTAAGCAGAAATTATAAATATAACACATCTTATATTTCCTCAAAAATAACTCACTTTACCCAATAATAGTAATACATTTTTCTTATAGAAGTAATCCTTTAATTTAAAATACATATTACATAATAGATTACAAAACATTAATGATGACAATTATTCCATAAAATTTGAAATACATAATTTTAAATATATAATGTTAATGCAAATAAGCTTTCTAATTGGTGTTATATCAAATTTTATAATGATCAATAATTTTTAAAATAACTAACATTTATCATAACATACAATATTAGAACCAAATAAGATGAAAATTAAAGATTATTCTAATAAGAAGATGAGTAACACTTGTATCAAGAATTCATAGTCTAAATATAGATGATAATAATGAAATTGACATGTAAAAAACATCACAAGTAACCTAGTTTCATCAAAATTACAAATTAAAATTAAAAAATATTTATCTATAATGATAAAGATCATCTCAAATAAATATCTCTCAAATAATCTTATCATATAAAGACCATTCTTTCACCAATCTTGAATTCCCTCAAAAATAATCACCCCACAATTCAAACAATAAAAAAACCATACTGAATATATAAAGATCCAGCTTGCACGAGGTCTAAAAAATATTAAAATTTCAATAATCTTATCTTTGAAAATTTTAAAAACTGTATTTGTTAAGTTTTGAATCCAAAGCCTTCTGCACTTAAATGAATGCATTTGTCTCAATTTGTCATAACAAGTACCAAATATTATCATGAACTCATAATTCTAGTATCTGTGACTCAACACATATACTTATGATGAATAATATATTAACTAATTCTAGCATACAAGATGTGGTGAGTTTAAGAGGGGCACAAAGGATAAATTAGAATAATTTTCAAGATGTTATAAGTTATGATCCAATTAAATTTGAGGAGTTAGTCACAAGCCACTAATTTAATAATTAAGGATTTTGATCAACTAGACATAGACTAGCTGATATATAGAGTAGTTTCCCTAAGGAATCTATGACAGAGCAAAATAAATTCAACATAAAACTTACAATGGAGGTGTTAATTATACAGCCATTACACAATTTACACAATTTTTGGTAGCCAAATAGTGTCACCGTGCCTTGCATGACAAGGCAATGATTAGAAAACCAAGTTATGTCATGCTGGCACAGCAGTGAGAGATTGACACCACACAACAAGCTAGTTGGCCACTGATAGTGGCCAAACAGTCAGTGTAGTGTCTAGTGGGTCGTGGGCAAGGCAATAGCAATTGCAAAGCACCAACACTAGTGACTAAATAGCATGAACTAGACAAGCCAGCCAACTACCAACACAGCAACCAACTAAGTATGAGCGGTGAGATGTTTGAAGTTGGATCTTAGTTCAGCGTATTTAACCTCATTTATACACCGTAATAATTTAAGGAAATGCATAATAAAACTAATTATAATCAAGAATTTTTTGATTAGATTTTTGGTAGATCATATGATAGTTAATATCATACAGATATACTTTCAACATGCTTATCGTATTATTTATAAGTCCACATGTAGGAACATCATAATTAAATATTATAAGTTAAAAAAATAATTAATAAATAATGAATTTTAAGAAATATAATAAAATGATATTCAAAACATCCAATATATGCATAATTTGTATGTCACCACCGACTATATAGATTCTACATAGAAAGATAATAAAAAAAATCTTAAGATTTCTTTAGATTCTCTATCTTCATAATTATCTTACAATATACGAGTGCATAACAAGGATAATAAGAGAAAATAATATTAATAATAAGATATTTATTATCATATTTAATAATGTATCTAATAACAAAATCATAATTAATATAGTTGTAATGACCATTAAAAATGAGTCATTGATTAAGATTTTTCGCGTTGGGTACTAATATCACATTATAAACCTGAAAGCACAAGTAGGTATGAAAGTTGTTTTCTCAGTATTGGAAAAAATTAAAAACTAACTAAACTATCTTAGGACGTTTTACAAACAAAAGAAATTCAATAATCTTTATTTATTTACGGGTCTAAAGAATAAAAAATTTTAAATAAATATAAGACACTATTAAAAATATACTTACCTGAACCACCATTATATCTCTTTATTGTCTGACAACCTTGATGGATCTTAGGATTAAAATAAAAACAATAGAAAACATTTTGCCAAAGTACCCACATGCATGAACTAGGGCCACCAACATAAAATTCATTCAAAAAAAAAAGACCAGCTTATTTACATTCTACAATAAGGTATAGTAGGAGTTATAGTCAGACTTCAAGCATAGACATTGACACCACATTCACAAACAATAACTTCTCCAATCAATTAACAAAAAAATAATAATAATTAGATGATCCATCAAATAGAAATGAGCTATCTCGATAATTAGAAACTAATTACTATTCAATCTTATCATATAACGATAATAAAAATTTTGATGTTTTATTACAATAAAAATCATATAAATCTACTTATCTCGTGCTATATATGATGACACGAAATCTACTGACTTCACGATATCTAGCATAGCATTAGAGTCGATTTTTTCTATTGCGGCAAATATTATTTCAGATCAAAATTTTAAAAAGCAAAAATGTAAAGAGAGAAATTTTTCTGGTCGTAAGATGAGACGTAAGCCTCGAAACATTAAGACATAAATTTTTTGAGCATCACAATATATAATTAATTAATTATTTAAAATATATAAAATAAATTAACATAAATAAAAAAATAAATAATATAAAATATTTCATAATTAATACTATTTATTAATTTGATAATTTTACAAAATTATTAAATTAAAAGACTATTTTAAATTTTAATAAATTTAAAATTTAAATTTATTAAATTCACTCATTTTATTTTATTTTTTATTTAATACTACATATTAATTTAATACTATTTATTAATTAATACTATTACCAAATTTTGATAAATTTAATAATTTATTAAATAAGTATATTAATCTCGCCCCTCGCCCCTCTCTCCTGCTCCACGAAAAGCTAGATGGAACTCCAGCGAGCACCAACGTGGAGCTTGATGGAGCTCCGTCGAGCTCCAAGATATTAAAATTTAATAAGAATAATAATAAGAATATATATTAGTTAGACGTATGAAACGTTAGTCATTGATGTCTCATGTGTTAATAAGTGAAAATCGAGGACTGGAGTCCAACAGAATTACTACATCACTCAGAGGTAGCTAAGTATAAATATTAACATATCATGATGGATATTGCAATGACATGATGTGGTGTAAGTCATAGCAGACTGGCTAACAAAATCAGCATATTTTTTGAGGTATGTCTTTAAATTAGAAATAAGTTTCATGAAATTTAAATAATTTAACTAAGATATATGATAAATTAATGAAAACTAATAAATTTGGCACTAAAAATATATTTTTTTGATAAATTTAGAAACTCATTTACTCATGTGATTATTTAAAAAAAGTTATTTTTCTAAAAATAAGAAAATATTATTTGATTATGTTAAATAGTACAAAAAATCATAATTGATAGATTGTTTGGCTAATTTTTAAATAAAAGTATGCTGATACATATGTGTAAATTCATATGAGAAATAATTTAATACAATATGAGCTATATAATATTTTGAATAAAATTTGAATAATTTTTAAAAATATATATATTATAGATATGAAGTTTTAAGGTAACTATTAATTATTGAAAGAACATGGAGGACTAAAACTACGAGAATATCCATAGAGAAAATGAATAAATATGCTCCTGGGATAATGACCATAAAGTCATTGTGCACTTGTGGTGGAGTTTCATTATGTAGAGATAATAATCGTAGAGTTGGAAACTAGTAAATCTTTCTCTAGTCTTCAGATCATGAGAGTGAGTGTGTTTATTGTCTAGTGAGGATGATAACTAGGCTAGAGCTAACATGTTAGTTTGTTTAGTCATGTATATACATAATTATATGTATGATTATTAGAAAACTTTTAAAAGATTTTTAAATTATTACAAAAATTTTTTCATGTTTTCTTGAAATTTTTCTACTGGTCTTTAGTTGCTCACTCTTGTTTTCCCAATGTGGAAAAAATATTGGTGATCAAACCTGATTTGGAAGCATGCAAATCTATGCAAGAATTTTGTTAGAGCATTTAAATTAGTTTTTTGAACTTTATTATATATTTAGACATAAAAGATATTTGGTATAAATGAATTTTTTTTATATATGTGCATGCTTTACTTTGATAATTTATGCTTATTTTTTGTATAATCATACATATAAATGCCTCCCAATGTGAAAAAAATATTGGTGACCAAAGCTGATTTGGAAGCATGTAAATCTAAGAGAGAATTTTGTTAGAGCATTTAAATTAGTTTTTTGAACTGTATTATATATTTGGACATAAAGGACATTTGGTATAAATGAATTTTTTTTATATGTGAATATTTTAACTTGATGATTTATGCTTATTCATAATATTTTTTAATATTCAATTCATTTTAAACGGCTAGATGAGAAGAATCCAGACCTATTTTTTGTTTATTTGCTTCCACTAAATTTCTAAGGTTGTGAGTAAATGTATTAAATGTATAAATGCCTCCCATCAAAAACTCAAAAATCCCTCACATGAGATTTTAAAGTATTTTAAATCTAATTAAATTTAAATAATCAAACCAAATATGTCATAACTATCAAGTGGAAGGACATGTGCATCATGACTTTATTGATGTCATGACTATTATTCCAGAGTATGTTATGGACAAAATCAATTTCAGATTAAGGAATTTCTTCATATATTTCTCAAACAATCCTACATTATTTTCCACCCAATTTATTATCCATAATAATTAAATTTCTGAATACATTCAAAACAAGTATAATACACAAAAAAGAAGAAAAAAAAACAATCACTCTAACATATAGATATTGTATAAATGATAAACTTTGATTTTTGGATCAACTAAATCCAATTAAAAAATTTCATAGATCTAAAAGAGAAGTTTTCAGAAAATTCGCTCTCTATTTCTCCTAAGATTTTGCTTCAACTTTTTGGAAGAGTTTTTCATTTCCAGTTCTTTCCACCACCTCACTATTATAGTAAGCCCAATTCTACTTTAGTTGGGCACCACAACTTTAAAAAAATATCAAGACATTCATAATATTACAACAAAGTAGAAGACTTTATAAAAAATGTGTCAAAGTTGAGAGGAAGAGAAATGATCATGGAAATAATATTGGAGCCTCTAGAAAAAGAACAGAGGAATGGCTCTATAAAATTGACAATATACAAGAAGAAAATCTATGGCTTTGAAAAAAAGTTATAACACTTTGAAAGACAATTGTAAAACAATAAAAGAAAATCACAACTTTGAGAGAAAGTCATGACATTTGAGCAAGGTCTTCTAAAAACACATTATATGATATTTTTGACAAACGATAACACCAAGGAAGTGATACCATAGGTTCAAGAATCACTACCATGTTTCAATCCCAAGTTTGAGTCACTCTTTAACAACATGCCTTTAACTATCCTGAGTATGTTTCATTATCTGAAAATATAGAAAATATTGTTTTGTTGAATTTAATTTTATTTGGCTTTTTACATTCTTTCTCCTAAAGAAATTCATCACACAAAAATTATACACATATAATTTCAATTTATATATATATATATATATATATATATATATATATATATATAACTATATATATATATATAACTATATATATATATACATATATATATATATATAATAATCATATAATATTGAAAGAACTAAAACAAACCTTCATTTTTAAATAAGAATAGATAATTAGCACTTATGGTGTCTTCATGCTCCCATGTTGTCTTATCTATTCCTTGATACATCCATTATACTTTTATAGTTTCATAATCTTGCCTCACAAAATATGTTCTTGGATATTTATAATACACTCTAGTCACCCTCAAAGTTTTCATTAGCATCAACAATGAGCTCATCTCAATCTACTACATGAGTCAGATTTGTAGTATAATTACAAAGCATGGTGATGTGAAATACTACATGAATACTAGATAAGCTTGGAGGTAAATCTAATTAGTGGACTACCATGCCTACCCTCTCACATATCACAAAGGATATGCCAAACCTAAATGATAACTTTTCCTATTTTCCAAACCAACCCACCCCTCTTGGGCATCAATATTAAATAGATGTATTCCCCCACCTTAAATTGTAGAGGTCATTGACGTCTATTAACATAGCTTTTCTACTAACTCATAGCTATTAGAAAATATTTCTATATCAAATTCACCTTCTTAGAGGTATCTCTAATCAATTTTAGACTTGTAGTAGTTATGTCTCATACTTTCATCAAGCAAAATCAAAGATCAACAAAATTTTGCATAAAGTACTCCATAGGGTGCAATCCATATACTTTCTTGATAGCTATTTTGTAGGAAAATTATACTAAGGATAATTTCCCTTCTCAACTATCCTTGCAATCAAGGACGCATGGCCATAGTATACCATCTAAAGTCTGAAAAGTTCTTATTGACTAACCATCTAAAGTTTGGAAGGATTAACAATTATGCTTATCATTAACTGAGTACCCATAGCTTGCTAAAAACTTTTCTAGTACCAAGTCATAAACTTGGGATCCCTATTCGACACTATAAACACTAGTATGCCATGTCATTGAAAAATTTTCGATATATAAAACTATTCACTATTCAAACTATCAAATATTCATAAGTATTTCAGTACTTCAAGATGATGTGTTAGTATATAATTAATAAATTATAAATTAAATTTATGACTTTGTAGTTTTGATGAATAATCATGAAATCGATAGATTTTTAAAAATATTTAACCGGGTAGTAGAACATTAAATATTATGATGTTTTAACATTCATTCATGATTGAGACTACTTAAAAGGTTACGATAATCTTTGTACGGTATGATCTTACATGCTCATTAGTACAATCCTTCTATTTTGTGACATATTCTTAGTAGTTATGATATTATCATAGAGATATAATCATATATATCTCCTTAAATTTAAAGGTAACAATAACATTAATTCGATATCGCAATAACTAAATACTTTACTAATGATGCTCATGCTCATGCTCCTGCACCACTATTCTATCTTTAATAAGACATGATAATCTCAAGTTAAAATTGAAATCTTTTACAAAGCCATAATTTTTAAGCTATATAAAATTATATTACTAAAACTACTCATGTCAAAGTCATAATTATTATTTAGAACTATGACTTTATGAACACTAAAATTATAGAGAATGTTATTCTAGTACAACCTTTTCTCAAGGTCATGACTATTTTCCTTAAAAGAAGGCAAACTATAACTTTAATGCTCATGATAATTCCTAGTATTATAACACCTTTATAGTATCATAGGAATATGATATATGAGAGAAGTGAATATCAGTTTTGTAGCCACCCATAGTACAATGAATACTTGAAACATGAAAAATAAATTTTGTATCATAGTCACTTCCCACAGTCATAGCCACAAAATATATAAGATAAATCTTCTCAGTATAATAGCTATTTCTCAATGTCAAAGATATATAATAATCTAGAAAGACTAATGTCAATACTATGACTTTATTATAATGTCATGCGCATATAATAATATGAGAAGTCAGTCACTACACCACTATCATTTTCTAGCATTGTAGTCGTTTATTATAGACAAGAAGACAAATGTCCAAAATCGAGACTACTTCAAAATATTGTAACTTCATGTTATTGAGATATTATGCACAAGTCATTTTAATTTAAAGTACCACAACTTTGTGTTATATAAAGATCGTAATGCAATCCATAGTTGTGACCACTTTCTAAGGTCACAACCTCAAACTTAAGAGATGAAGTCCAAAACTAAGACTTTCTTCTAAAAGTCATGACTTCATACTTGAAATAATATAGAGTCACTCAAGTTTAAAAGTGAAATATAATTAAATTCATAAAAAAGATATCTCATTATTCTTCCTCTCCCTCAACATTATAATTAATGTCATGATATAACTATCAAACCCTATGACAAATTTTGTACTTCATTGAGATTCCACAAGCAAACAAGAGATGCAATATTGTTTGGGACACGTCTCACAAACCCTTTCTCTTAATGATAGATCTGGGAATTTTTACTAAAATAACATGGGATCTAGGATTTATATAAATTAATGTGTTGTGACATTGATTTTTATTTATGAATAAATGTGTTTAATCTACAGTAGAACCTCCCTAAATTGATACTCTATAAATTAATAATCTCCATTATTTAATGAAAAATCAATCCACAACTCCGTGGAAAGTGTATAATTTAATAATTCTACTATCTATTATTTAATGCAAAATAAAAAATAGCTTATGTAAAAATATTAATTTATGGATTCAATATTCCATATAAATCTAAAAATACTATACATTATAGATAAAATATATTGCTTCATAAAATCAATATTCCTTACAAAAATACATATCTAAAGTAATTTGTTTTTTTTTAATCATCTGTATCTCAAATTGTATGTTTCTAAGTACATTATAAGCAATAACATGATTTGGATTTGAAAGATCAAGAAATAAAATACAAGAATGAAGAACATTTAATTTTTTTTTTTTGACATGAAAGGATTTTCATCCATAATTTCACCATCTTCCTCTTCTTCTTTATCTTGGGACGACAAAAGTTTTATTAAATCTTCATCTGAATTTTCCTCATGGACAACTTGTTGCTCTTCCTCGGGATTTATCAGCTCGTGAAGAGACATTGGGCGACTAATTGACAGTTAAATTTTCCTCATTTTCTATATCTTGTTCTTTCGAACCCACTTCATTTTTTTGAGTTTCTCTTTCAGAGAGACATGTGTGCTTAAAGCAATTGGCTATTGTCTTACTAGAAATGTCATTCCATGCTGCCTTAGCCCATTTCATGGCTATCAATTGATCAACTTTATAGATGTCTGCCTTTTATTGTTCATCTCTATCAATTGCATCTTGGAGTTGAAAACGACTATATCGTCTCTTGAATATTGTTATTATTCAAGCATCCATTAGTTGAATTTTAGAAGTTGTATTAGCTGGAAAAAAAAAACTTGAACATTTGTAAAAGGCAAATCTCTCACCACATGTGAAGGAGCATTATCTAACAAAAATAAGACTTTTCTATTAGCATCTTGTATTTGTTGATCCATCTTTTATAGTCATTCCCTAAAAATGAGTCCAGTCATCCAAACTTTTACATTGCTGCAATAATAGAAACTCAATTGCTCTCCACTTTTTCTATTAAAAGCACGTGCTCTCTGTGTATGACCAATGATGAGAGGTTCCATTTTGTGAGATCCATCTGTATTTGCCGCAAAGACAAAAGTTAAACGTATTTTATCCTTCTTAGAACCTTCAATTTGACGTCGTACAATTGTTCGATCAATGGTCATACTATAAAAGAATCATTTTCATCCATGTTGTATATGTCTTGAAGTGAATATCTTTAAAATTTTTCTTTTTTTTAGCATATTTCTGTCAATTGCATCTAAATAAGCAGAGCCACTTTTTCAATATGATTTTTGAGCTTTGAATCCATGGCGAATATTAAACTTTGCAAGTCATCCATTTGAAATTCCAATGTTCTCTCCAAGTTCAATTTGTCTAGCAAATTGACGAGTATTTTCATTGATTAAATCACCTGATAATGCCAATCGACGTGCTTGGCATTGTAAGTTGATTAATTTAAGCATAACTTTTAACTTTGAAAATTGACGTTGAATTTATTGAGACTTGCATTGATTAATCATGAAATATCTTTGATATATTTTCTGATTTTTTTAGGTGATGGTTCTATAAATTAATAACCTCCGTTAATTAATAATTTTTTGTGCTACGGATCGTATTAATTTAGAGAGGTTCCACTGTATTTTGTATTATGGATATTAATGAATAATAATAGGTAAATCATATAACTCACTCGTGCATAAAGTGGGAAGAAAGTGACAATCCTTCCAGCTATGATGTACAAGATAAATTTATATGCTAAAACTGAAAATTTAGGTATCTTAATTATCATGCGTATGGTATGTATGAAGCTGAAAATTCAAATATTTTTTTATGTCAATCTATTGTATATATCTTAAAAAAATTAATTTTCTATCAAAAAAGACATATAGAATGTTTGCCTATTATATTTACCTTTAGTGTAAATGTCACATCATCAATAAGAAAAATGATGAGATGCAATTATCAAGAATATGCATGAGTATGTTATGAATCATATATTACTTGCTGATAATCCTTGTGAGTAATTTTTTCAAGTATAGTTCCTACTGGTGAAACTTGAAGAAAGTATATATTAATTGTACGAGTATGATACTTATGAAACTAATGGTACAAATACTTATAAACTGAATTAATGTTTGATCTTTATGACACTTGATGTCATTAAAAAAAAGTATACATATAAAAAAAGCAACCATCAAAAGAAGTTAGTGGTGATGTACTAGGGGGATAGTTATAAGTGAACAATCATTAAAATAAACTCAATGGTTATAATCACCTTGTATACTATTAAAGCAATAAGTCATTGCATGACACTCAACTCTTCATTATGTATTCAAATATAATATAAATCAAATTAACTTAAACATATATCATATAGATTAAATGAATAAACTCATAGATCTAAGATTGTTTAACAATCCAAATAGCTATTTAATTAAAAATAAGTTGTCTCACCATTGAATGAGTGAACAATCGATAAAATATCTATAGGATCAATATCTAGATGAAACTCCTCTTTACTATTTGTATGCTCCATATACTTGCAGATCTCTCTATTCATAAAATACTCTCATTAATGAGCTTTTGGAATATTACATAATTCGATAAAATTAAATGACATAACAAAATCACAATAAATTTTTGGTAATATTTTTGGATATTATTTAGTTTGGTTAGTCAAAGTGAGTTAACATAAATATTTTGTAAATGAATACTTCCATTTTAATAATTTAGATAGCTTTGAGTTTGATAAATCTTTTTGAATCTAAAAGCTAAGTTTTATTAATTTGTTTGATGATAGATGGTTATTTTTTGGTTGTATTATTTGCATTTTTTAATAATTATTTATGAGCCAAAGCTCTAGGACTAAGCTATCCCATCTAGACCTAGAAATCAAAAGTACTTGTAGGGTGATTTCTAGACAAAGAGCATATAAAAAGCATTTGGAAGGTACTAATAGTAAAAGAGAGCTCAACGATAGCAAGAATAGGTTGTTCAATAGATCATCCACTAATATACCTTGGAAGATTATTTGAAACCCTAAATAATTGAAAGTTATTTAGGTATTCGATTGCATCCAGTGGAAGCTAACTATTTTGAGTTGAAGCCGAGTCTTATAATTATGGTTCAACAACACTCGTATAGTGGTAGGGCATAAGAAAATCCTAATGGACTCTTGGCAATATTTTTGGAGCTTTGCGATAGTGATGCGACAATATAAAAATGAATGAAGTTGGCCCTAATTCAATAAGATTTTGTTTATTTTTATTTTCATTAAGTGATAAAGTATGAAGTTGATTCTAATAATTACCTCATGACTCTATTGAGAGTTAGGATAAATTTGTGAGAGCTTTTTTACTAAATTATTCCCACCTCAAATTCTATTTCATTTTTGGAGTAAGATAAGTCAATTTCGATAAGATGAGTAAGAGCATCTATATAATGCTAAGAACTATTTTAAGAAATTATTGAGAATATGTTATAAACATGGATTTGAGTTATGGTTTCAAGCCCAAACCTTCTACAATGGGCTAAACTATAAGAAGAGTTACACATTTGATGTAGTTGCTTGAGGGTCATCTATGAATAAATCACCAGAGAAGGCTTTTTATTTTTTTGAGCAAGTAAAAAATAATTACTTAACTCCGACATTATTTATTTGAAAGAAAACAAACTGGAATGTCGAAGTTGAATTCGTTCAAAATAATTAAAGTAAAAATAGAAACTCTTTCAAAAAATTTATATGCCGAAATGTTTAAAAAAGTTTTCCTTGGAGAAAGATCAGGCCAAGGTAGAAATATTAGAAGAGCATATCAAAGACTTGGTCCTAGATGTGCACAATATAGTAACTTTAGAGTTATAAAATAAAAATGACAAGGAATAGCTTCATAACAATGCCACAACTTTACTCATCATTGTAACTTTGGAGTTACAAGAATAAAAAAGTTATGAAAAAATTTGAAGACAAAGTCATGGCTAAATTTAATACTAAAATTGTGGTAATTCAAAAAAAAAAGGGACAAACCTACATAGAAGGATCCATGACATTTATAAAAGTTATACTATTCAACAACAAAAAAAGCCCAAGAAATAAGTATGATTAAAGCAAGATTAAAGGAAGAAAGAAACAAGAAGAAAATAAATAGTCTAAGAAGTTAGTATAGACATCAAAGATCTCCAATGGAGGAAAAAAGATTTTGATGGTCTAGCTATAGACACTAAACATACCACTGCTTGGGAAGCAACCCAAGGATTTTCTTTGTTGGTGTAATATAATAAATACTTATATCTACCAATAAATAAATATACATATTTAATAACTCATATGTTACCTTACTAGTTTTAGACCATTTGATACTTAAACCTAGTCATAGCATTTCTTAGAGATGATGAAGACTTTGGGTCATCAAGAAAAAAATTATTGCTCATGAAAAAACAATTATTTTATTCTGGGCATATAATATTCACATGCATTTTAGTGCTTTAGAATGATGAATGGGCATGGAATAAGAAAAATTATGGATTGAATCCATAACTTTATAGTTTTTGTAAGCTTTGATAAATAATCATTAAATTGATAGGATTTTTGATATGTTTAGATGAGAAAATAGAACATTACCTAAAAGATTATGATAATTTTTGTATGTCATGGTCCTACCAACTCATTAACATAATTCTTCCACTATGCAAAACATTCTTAGTAATTATAATATTATTATAGAATTATAACTATACTTATGTCATAAAATATAAATATAGTTATAACATTAATTTTACAACACAACAACCAAATACATCACTGATGCTAAAGTTCACATCCATGTCCTAACAATATAATTTTATCTTTAATATAGTTCTAGAATCTTAAATCAAAATCATGATCTTTTTACAAAGTTGTGACTTTTGATCTGTAGAAAATAATAGAGGAAAGACTACTAAGAAAAAATCAAAGTCAATTGTTTAGAATAGAGCATTGACTTTTTGGACAAAAAGTTATAAAGGATATTTATCGAGTACGACTATTTCTTAAGACCGTGACTCTTATCCTCAAAGAATGGAAATGATATGATTTTTATGCTCAAGTTAATTGTTAGTTTCGCGATATTCCTGCATTGCCAAGACAACATGATATATGAAAGAAGCGAATGCTAGTATCATGACTACTCATAGTACTATAGACACATAAGATAATTGAAAGGTAAATTTTATTTCATGGTCATTTTCCAACATTATGGCAATAGGTTCCACAACAAAAATCTTGTGTTAAAGACAAGAAGACAAATATCTGATGTTATGTTCACTTCATAATAGTACAACTTTGTGTAGCAAAAAATATTAGGCCCAAATCATAATAGTTTCTAATATAATGACTATGTATTACATAAAGATTATAATGTAATCTAGAATCACATTCTAGAGTCACAACCTCAAGCTTAAGAGATAAAGGTCTAAGTGATGATTTTCTTTTTAAAATCACAACTACCTACTTAGATTAATGTGAAGTTGTGTGAGTCATGAAACATAAAGAAATTCACAAAAAAAAACTATCATTCTTCTTCCTCTCCCTCCACACACACAAAAAGGTCATGGTACAACTACCAAACCCTAGGAATAATTTCATACTTATTAAGAAGTTCCACAAACATCATGCAATATTACTACTAATCCCAAAAGTCGGGGAGGGGGGGGGGGGCTTTCAACCCCTTTCACTTTAAGGTAGATTCGAGATGTTTTACTAAAATAATATGTAATCTAGAATTTATGTAAATCGATATGTGTGATATAATAATGATTTTTATTTTTGAATGAATATGTATGATTTATTTTATATTAAAAAAATTGATGGATGACTAATTAAATAAACTTGAATTAATATTTCAATTATAGATAAGTGTGTATAATATTATCATGATGAATGGTGATAGATAAACCATAAGCCTCACTAGAACATATAATAGGAAGAAAGTGATATATCTTTCAATTATAATGTATGAGATAAAGATATACGTTAAAACTCAAATTCATTGTACATATTTTAAAAGAACTAGTTCTCGATTGAGATAAATATTATATATAATATTCTTCTAATGGATTTATCTTTAGTATGAGAGTCAGATCATCACCGATGAGAATAGTGACAAAAAATCCTTAGGATATGAGTGGGTATGTTCTGACTTGCAAAGTGGTAACAACTCTTGTGAGTTATTTTTTCTCATTTGGTTCTTACTGTTAAAACTTGAGAGAAATAAATACTAATTGTAAGTGTAATACACTTATAAAATCAAAAGTATAAAATTTATAAATCATACTAATATATGAGCATTATATAACTATCAAATGTGCATACTAAGTAATTATCAAGAATAATTGACAAAGTTACTTAAAAAGATATGTGATTATGAATAACTCTCGAAAAAAAATAAATTATTTTCTAAGTATAAGCTTACAAATATGACAGCTACAAAAAGAATATTATTGTGATGAGCTCAATGATAATAAGGACCTTATATGTGATTAAAGAAAAGAGTCATTACATAATACGCAAACCCTCATTCTATGTCCAAACATAATATAAGTTGAACTAACTTAAGCACACATCATAGAGATTAAATGAAGATACTGATGGATCTAAGATTGTTTCACAATCCAAATATCTTTTTTATTAAAAAAGAATTGTCTCACTATTTAATAACCAAATTACGAATATAATAATTATGGGATTAATATCTGGATAAAAAAAATTTTTACTAATTGTATAACACATGTATTTACAAATTTCTATTACAATATACTTTCATTAATAAGTTTTTGAGACATTACATAACTAATAAAATTAGTTGACCTAACAAAATCACAATGATAACCTATATAAATTCTCAAAAGAAAAGATCATATAAACCTCCAACAAATATGCTGATTTTGTAAGCGAGACTACTATAACCCACACCACATCATGTCATTGCAATGTTCATCATGATATGTTACTATTTATACTTAGCTACCTCTAAGGGATGTAGAAATTCTGTTGGCCTCCAGTGCTCGATTTTCACTTGTTGACAATGAGACACCAATGAACAAAGTCTCCAACATCCAACTAAGATATATTTGAAATAATTTAAATTTCAGATTTAAATTATATTTGAAATAGATACATCCATGATAACCCTGACATAAATGAGTGCATGATAATAATATTTAAAAATTATTCAAAAAAAAATACTAAATATCATATTTAATAATACATCTAACAATGAAGTAACTATTATTATGTTTCTTATGATCATTAGATATGAATATTTAAGTTAAATTTTTCATATTAGTTACATGTGTTATATTATTGACTTGATAATAGAAGTATAGAAGTATGTTGTTTCCTCTGCATTGGAAAAAATATAAAACTTACAAAAATATCTTCAAATATCTAACAAATAACAAAAGTTTGATAGTATTTATTTGTCCGAGTCTAAATAAGAATAATTTTCAAACAATGTCAATAATATCATATCTGACAAAGGTAATAATAAAAATTATGAACTTATAATTAACAACATTAACTGGGATACACAAATTTTTTTATAAAATTCCTAAAAATTATTTGACACGACAAACATGTGTACGTCTATGTACATGACCACAAATTGTATTGCACTCGGGTGCATATGCGATATTAATAACATATTTAGCAAATTTATAGATTAATCTATATTTAGTATCATATCTATTGAGATAAAAAACATATACTTAAAATACTAATTTATCATTCTAATTCTTTATTATCTATCTGCCTACATAAATCCAAGGAATAAGATAAAAGAAATAAAAAAAATTTTTGAGATATATATCCATGTGTATAAACAAAAAACATTAACATGAAGAATTCATTCACGAAAATTTAACTAAATTATTTATATTCTAAGATACTAAATAAGATAGTAATTATAGCTAGGCTCGAAGTACGAAATTGGATATCATATTCGAAGACGATACTTTTTAATTCAGTTAATATGAAAAATCGACGAGATAGTCCTACGAAGATGAGCAAGTTATCTCGATACTTAGACAACAACTACTGGTCAATCCTATCAAATAATGATAACAATAAACTTTAATAATTTAAAATTATAAAAATCATTAGTCCACATATCCCGTGCTGAATAAGATAGCACAAAATCTACCAACTCTTTCGATGTCTAGCATAACAATTTACTTTTCTACTACAATCAATATCATTTCAAATAGGAGATCAATGCTACATCCAGATATCAATGAAACAATTGCATGCATGAATGATTGAAGAATTCGAGATTATGCATTCAAGATCACTCATGAGACTTTTAGGCAATTGAGGTCACTACTAGTTATACCATCAGATACTTACACGATTATGAAAATGAATTACATACAGACCATGATTGACATTAAGATTGATTATTGTTATTTTATTTTTAAATAATGAATTTTTTTTTATTTTTTTTTTATTTTTATTAATTATTTTTTTTATAATATCATTATGGATATTTTTTTCATTTCATACAAATATCACATGTAACATACGATTGTATTTTATCATATAATTTACATTGAAAATTCGCAATTTACATTTTAATTTTACATACATAAAAATGAAAATCAAAAATTGGTAGGACCCAGCTCTAGATACGACCCGGCTCAATTCTACTCGAACTCATACTGATAAGGCCATGTTGGGCCAGGAAAAAACACAAATCGTACAAGGCACTAAATGATTTTCTTACTCGGTCATGCACAACACGGCCCAATGGCCTGAGTGGGCCACCTAAAAAAGAGTCATGCTAGCACATCATGGCTCATCTAATAGCTCTAAATAAAAAAAAAGTGAAACAAAAATTAAAAATGTATCAAAACTTTATGTGCGCGACATTCCACCTCTTTTAATAAAATTAGTGTTGAAACAAACATTAAAGAAAAATGAGAGGAAAACTAAAAAAGAGATGACAAAACAAATAAGAAATAAAATTGATTGAATATCAAAAAAATATTATTATAGATTTATATAATTTCTTTTCATCAATAATTTTATGTTTTTTAAATTTTATATATATATATATATATATATATATATAGAATAAAAAATATGATAGATATCACATTTTATACAGTATCCATTAGAAACAAATCTAATAGCTACAAAAAAAGATAAAATTTCATTTTTATTTTTTCTTGATGACAACAGAACAATGCATGTGTTATCATTGTCAAGGAATGTCATTCTTTCCCATGACAATTAGCATGACTGGTAAGAAAATGCCAAATTATAAAAAAAATCATTCCATATGCCTCATGCCACGTGGACAGAGGCAATGTTGTCATGCATGCTAGTCAATTCTATTCCAACATGAGGCATGATTGGACAATGCCTAACAACTAACACAATGCAATATGTGTCACGAGCTGACAAGACAATATTCTAGACCATGGTGTTTTTAACTTCCCTAGAAGAGCTAATTTGAGTTGTACCTCGCATTATTCCTCAGCCACCCTACACAGTTAATACCTCTAATTAGTTAGGAACATGTAAATCCAGACTATGAGACAAGAATATCACTTTTAAAATTCATTAAATTTGTTTTTAATACGACAAATATATGTTTGTCTCTGTATACTACCTATAACATGCAATATACTTGAGAACATATACAACATTAGTAATTTCTTTAACAATTATAAAAAATACTCTAATTTTAGTATCATGCCTATTGAAATGAAATAGAAAAATCATTAAAATATATAACAACTTGTATAAATCAAACAAAAAAACTAAATCAAAAATTAATAATATATTTAAATATTATAATACTAAATATGATTATTTTCATAAACCTCTGAATACAAACTTGAACATCATATTCAAAGAAGATAACTAGTCCATTCATATAGCTATGGGTAACAAATGGGATGATCCATTTAATATGAGCGATTAACCTCGATACTTATACTGATTAATATTTTATCTTATCACATAATTAATTTAAAAATTTTAAAATATTGAATTGTAAAAATTATATGAATTCACATATCTCATGTTATTTAAGATGAGATGTGTTTTACTAATCCCTCGAGTATCTAGCGTAATATCTAAATTTACTTTTCCAGTGATAGTAAATATTATTTCAAATAATAAATTAAAAACATGATCAAATATCATATATGCATTAATTGCTTAAAGGATTATAAAAATTTAAAGATTAATTTTCAAAATCATGTGAAATAGCTGCTAGTAAATGATGAATCATGACAGCAAGGCTACCTCTATGACTATGAACTTAAGACATGTTCCAAACAACCTAGACTAATCACGAATATTACTAGATTGGCAAGCATGTTGCTTGTACAAATTGATGTTGATTTTCAATGTCATGCTATGCTTTTAAAATTTTTTAATTGTTTATTATTTATGATTTCATGATTAAAGTGAATCACAAAACAAATATTTTTTTATTGATCTATGAGTTTTAAACATTTCATTTATAGCACAATATAGCTTATTTTAAATATTTTAATTTTTAAAAATTAAAATTGTATTTGAAAGAAAAACTGACTAATAAAATCAATGCTCATTACATGTCGCAAAGAGATAAAAGAGAAAAAAAAACATTGAACAAAAATTATTAAAAATAAGAAATAAATTTTTGAATACATTGAATCAAGTACTCCCAAATGATGTAAAACAAATAAAAAATGGGCAATACTATATTGAAACTCAACTTCACATTGAGCATACATGTCAAAATTCCACAACTGAAAGAGAGAAAAAATAAGTGATCTTCCAAGAGACTTGGTCAAAATGTATTATGTATACAATTTGCTCACTAGTAGGCAAATAGGTTATATTGATCAAACTTAATATTTTTTACTTATTCATTAAATATGGAGTTAGCACCATTATGCTAAGAGTAAAATAATAATAAAAAATACTTAAATAAAAAAATACGATTAGTTTTTTGAACACATCATTAATAATCATTTAGTAAAGCAATAAAATAGTACAAGACATTACTATGAAATGAATCAATAGAAATGGCAAAAAACTTGTATTAAGACTCTGTTAAAGAAACTCATACCTCATGTTCAATGAGACACTCAAACTAGATGTTTCAAATAGACTGGGATGGCCTATTTTTAGGTTGTCCAATCAGGGTACTGTGTCGAAACATGCACGACACGGTACCGTAAACATGTCGAGCCTAGCCCAATACGGTTATATGGAGGGCAGGCCCAGCACGGGCCCGCGGACAAAATCCATCGGATTCAGCCCGGTTCTAGTCGAGCAAGAACCCTAATTTAAAAAATTAAGGTTTCAGCATAGCACAGCAACGCCGTCGAGCATCTTCGCCATTTCGGGGTTCGGCGGGCATCAACTCATCGTGACCATGCTCAATGCATGGTCACGCATGTCGTGCCAACATGCGAGGCACTAGTGCCGTTCCTGGCACGGCACGACGGATCAATCCATCGGCACAGCATGGCACGGCCTGTGGCAAAGGTGCGCTCAGCACGGGCCATGGCACAACACTGTAACATGTTGTGCCTCGTGCCATACCGGACAGCACGACTCATTTGACACCGCTAACTCAAAATATGCTCCCCACCTAAGCATAATGCCCTATGAGAGGCATCACTACACTAATAAAAATCAATCATATTTGTCATCTCAAGGGTAGACATATGAACAAAATCAATTATTAATCCTTTGTGAAGAAAAACTAGATAGGAAAAAAAAGCCAACTACTAGAAAATCTAGAGGTACATTCCCTTGGATTTAATCCTTAAAATAAGATTTGTCCTCAAAAAACCTAATATCATCAATCATAAAATTTATATCTATCCCTCGTAAATAATATTTATATTATTTCTAAGTACTAAAATAATTAATGAATGTGCACATGGTGGCACATATCTATTCTTGGTATATAAGTTAATATAGGATAAAACTTGAAAGAAAAAAAAAATACTTAATTAACTAGGAATCTCGAGATTAGCACTATTTTTTTCCCAAAAATATTTAGCACTCTCATATGAAATAAAAGTATCCAGGCCATCTAATTCAAATAATATTTTTTCCACCCAACAATTATATTCCATCCAGAAATACCAGCAAATAATGTGAAATAAACTATCTCACTCCTCAAAAAAAAAATAAAAAAAAAACTAATAAAAAATATTTTTTAATGTGTTATCACTCCTTAACATATTAATATCACATTCGTATTAAATTATTATTCTTTTATAAAATTTTATAAAAATAAAAAAATTGACATTTTTACTTAAACACTAATAATAATATAAATGAAGAATAATTATTTATAAAAATAATAAAATAAAACAAATCATCATATGTAATTTACCTAGAGAATCTATAAATAACTTAGTAAATCAAATAAAGTAAATCACTCCTAGTACTATCCCAACATATATGAAATTCTACTATGTTATCATATTTAACACATAATAAAATCAATAGATACCACATCTCTGATACTTGGAATAGTAAACAATAGTAAACAATAGTAAACAATTATTATCAAAGCTTTTAGTTTATCCAATAAATAATAGTAAATCAAAACAAATATATCCAAGTTTAAATAATATCCAAGTTTAAAGTGAATCACTATATAATCAATAGTAAACAACAAAATCAAAAGCATCATATTCATCTCAACCACAACAAAATATATCATTTTCAAAGCTCCCCCACTAATCAATTATTATCAAAGCCTCCAATATATATTATATTATTTCCAAAGCATCCCTCCTCCCACTCTTAAATACTATATATATTATATTGGAAAATCATAATCTTTGCATATTAAATTATTAAAATTCAATTTTTTTATTTTAAAATTCTAAATATCTATGATGATAAAAAATTTTAATAATATTTAATTTTTATGTTTGATATATTTTATTTGATTGTATTTCATTTATAATTAAAATTATAGATAATATTTAGAGAAAATATATAATTTTTATATATTTTCATTAAATATTATCTATAATTTTATGCTAGAAAATCATATCTTAATTATGTATCACATCTCAATGCTCTAAAAGACTTGTACGCTTCAGTATGCCTTATGTCTCAAATAATTATAATACATACTAAAAGTATCAAAACGGGCCGTGCAGGGCCGGGCCAGCCCAATTATTAAGAGCACGGTAATGCTTTCGTGCCGGGCCATGCACGGCATGGTTACTATACCGTGTCGTGCCTGGCCCGGCATGGTTTAGAAATGCCAGGCCCGGCACGGAGGGCCATGACGGGCCGGGCGAGGCCCGATCAGGCAAGGTTAAAAATATTTATTTTAAATTTTATGGTTTTATATTTTAGTTTAATTATATAATATATTAAATTATATATAAAATTATAGATAATGTATAATATAATAAATTTATAAAATAAAAATTGTTTAAATTTTATTAAATTTACAAATTTTAAATTTTTTTTATAATTTAAGATAAAATTAGTTTATAATTTATTAAAATTAAATAATAGAGTTATAAATTTTTAAATAAAAAAATAAAATAAAAAAATAAATAAATCAATAAATTTTGTTAAAAAAAATAAAAAGTAAAAAAAACAAACCAAATAAAAAATAATTAATCAGCCATTAGATACCGAAGGTCCGAACCAAACAAATTAAAGTTTCAACGTAACATATAAATAAAACATACAATCAATAAAAAATAAAACATCAAAATTAAAAAGCAGTAGATCATCATCAATCGTCAATCGGCATATCATGCGCATCATTAGCTGCAACATCAAGATCAGTATCATATGGATCATCATTATCAGCAATCAACTTCTCTACTTTAGCAATGAATGCAGCTGCAGTCCCTGTCCCAGTCTCAGAGCCAGCACCATCATGGATGTTAAACCTCAAATCATCTCAATCATTCAAACAAGCCAAGATCTCAACAATATCTGGATATAATCTCGATCTCCTATCCAAAATCACATTCACTGCAACAGAAAAAATAGATTCCGATGCTACGCTCGACACCGTAGAAGTCAGTAGACCCCGTGTCATCCTAGATAATACGGAAAAAATAGACACATATGATTTCCACCACTATAATATATCAAGATTCCAAGTATCAGAATGTGATAATATTGATCAGTAAACAGTATCTAAGTACCGAGAAAGCTCGCTCTTATGTGACGGTCCACCACTACGTTTCCCCCTCACTAACTGAATGAAAAAATCATCATGTCCAAACAATGTATCCATGGTTGTAATCATAGTCTCACTATTGCCACCACCATACCTAATATCGTAGTATGTGAACAGGTCAGTCAACTTCTGGTGAATAAACCCTTCAGATGACTCTTCCAGGTTCATGCAAGAGAAAATGTAAGTCAGGATATTTTCTACTCTTCCACTTTAACCCTGGGGTCCATGCATGCAGCGAGGCAATAAAGAGATGGAACGGTGGACCAATACTACAATTATTGGTTTCCATCTTTGTAACCATATGACTAAGTGTCGGATCAGCTCGATATATCCTAAACATGCTATTAATGTTGCATATGCACCTGAGTACAATACAAGTCGTGAGAGTATAAACCGATGAATTTATACTAATAACACCTGAAGAACAATATCTAGAATACTCCTGAGAAAGTATTTCAATGTAAAACAATCAATAAACATGTTCATAGAAGAAAAAACATAGATGTCTCTGTGTCAATGTAACACAATCAATAGACATGTTCATAGAAGAAGAAACATTGATGTCTCATAATCTATTGAATAACATTTGGATCATGAAACATCAATAACTTAGTATATGTGCAAAAGCAACACATCTCAACTCTATCACCTCCACAAAACACATTATTCCCAAATCTTCCCCTTACAATAATACTTAAATCATATTATTTCCTAAGTCTTCCTCCTATTACTCTTGAAAACTATAGATAATATATTGCATTATCTTACACTTTACATATTGAATTTTTAAAATTTAGTTATATTGTTTTAGAAATATGAATACTTGTTATAATAAAAACTCTAATGATATTTGACTTTTATAATTGGCTTTTACTTGATTGTATTTCAATAATAAATAAAAATTATAAATTATGTTTAATAAAAATATATAATTTTTATATAAAATCGATAGAATTTGCTTCACAAAAAAAAACTCACGCCTTGATTTTTTTTGTTCACTTTAGTATCTCCTATGCCTCAAATAATTATGGAACATAGGATCTATAAAGACTCATGTGAGTCGAAAAGAACATGTACAAATTATGTTAATTACTAGAAAAATCATCTATATAGTCAAATGATCCTCCATAAAAATATTAGTAGATAAAAAAAAACAATATCTCTACCTTGTTTTGTAAACCAGCTAACAAAAAACAACTTATAATACAAATGGAATACATAATATAAGGTATATATCAAAAAGAAAAAACAATATTGATAAAGTCATGCTTCTTATTTCATATAATGGTACCATTAATCATAACAATATCAATAGATGAGTCCATGCTAATAACAACCAAAAAACAATATTTAGTATACTGATAAATTGTCAGTATAACACAACGAATAGAAATGTTCATAGAACAATCAACATGGTTATGTCTCATAGTCTGTTGTGTGACCTCTGGACCATGAAACATCCATCGTAACTTGAGATGCATGTAGAGCACCTCTCTCGAGAGTGTCTCAACCTCTGATTGGGGGAATTAATCAGATTTACCTTTCTATCACTTATACCTCTTTATGGTCTCTCAGCCCTCTTGTCATCACTGTGTGACAAAGAAACTGGGGTACTATGATTCAATACAAGTGGTCTCACACTAAATCCAAACATTTTCTCTTTTTTTATCACAAAAAAAATTCACAGAAATATCTAAATACACAATATTATACAAAGCTTCTAAAAATATAATATAAATTTCAAAGAATTTAAACAGACTCTACCCAAAACTTCTAAAAAATGAATTTCAAGCAAAACAATATCTAGTATACTGTGTACTACTAAGAAAGTGTCAGTGTAACACAACTAATACATGTTCATAGAAGAACTAACATAAGTACGTCATATGTGCCATAATTTGTTGTATAATCTCTAGACAATAAAAAGTACGTCATAACTCAAGAAACGGTGTACAACCTCTCGCAAGCATCTCATCCTCTCCTTGGGGGGGGAGGGGGGAGGTCGGTGTTATTTTTCTGTCTAATTAAGTATTTATACCTAGTATCCCATCGATCAACATTGTGTGAAGAAGAAGTCTAAGTACATGATCGAATACAAGTGGTTTCACACTAAATCTAAATATTTTCTCACTTTTTTTATCACATAAATCTTTCACACAAATATCCAAATATACAGTAATATACAAAATTTCTTAAAATATGAATATTACAAAATTTAAATACAAGCACACTATTTTTAGCAAAAACTTGTAAAAACATGGATTTCATACAAAACATTTTCTCTAAATCGTGTCGACCACCACCATCACTAGAAAATTGAAGCTGCTCACCCAAAAAATCACATTGGCACCATGGAGATCACCTCTGCCAAAAAAGAAGCCCAGAACACTCATGATAACGAGCCATTTTACTATTACAAACAACAATGCTATCGGCACTGCAACAAACTACTAATGTTTATTGTCGATGACACAGCCAAAGGGTGCGTCATCATTAGAAAGATCCCTCTAGCACCATGTTAAAGCTCTACTAGGAATAGCTTCGAAAAGGCAATGAGACAGAGGGAGAAGAGGGTGGAGAAATGTTAAAAAATAAAAAAAATTATTAAAATACAAGTTAATTTTTAAATACACAATCATATATATTTAGTTTAGGGATACTAACAAATCAGATACTCCCAAACAATACAATAAGAATAATAAATAAAAAATAATAAACTAAAACTCAATAATTATTATTGAGTATTATGAGTTAATTGAGTTCAACCTACAAAAATCATACAGCTTAAAACTAGTTTATCAATTACACATCTATCAAATACTCTCATATTCCAACTTATCTCTCCCACATATATAACTTAAATATTTTTTTAACCAAGCCAATACTCTTCAGTACCTTCTAGTTCCAACATTATCCCAACCAAACATGCATAACTATTATGTCAATGTTTCACCATGAACATCTTTAGAAACATATTTACAGAGCACATCTATCAGTTTTATTGTTTCTATTAAAACTAACTAAAAACAAATACAAAATTATTTTTTATTACTAATGTTTCAATTATAGAAAAAACTAACACTAGTTAAATTATTTTCTTACTATTTTACTTTACAAAGAGAAAGAAACTCGCCATAAGTCTGGAGAACCCAACACATACAATTTTAATGATTTTATTTTAAATGAGAAAGTAAATATAACCTAAATAATTAATTGTGACAAAGATGACCAAATATCTATTATACTTTCAACATAATAATGCATTTCATGAATTTATAAATAAGTCAAGAATGTTCATTGAAGATTCTCATGTATTTCGTGAATTCCATGAAAAAGGCTCAAATTCATAGAATTATTTCAATCATTACAAACATTTCTAAATCATTAATTATTCAAATTAAACATGAATACCAATTCTGAATGAAAGTAGGTAGAATTTTTCCTATTATCATTCAAAAAAAAAAAAACAAAAAACAAAATTCATGGAGATGAACACTATCACTTCATCAAATATAAAATTCAGTCCAGATTAATTTATGCCATCATAGATATAAGGTAAGTTTTTTTTTAAAAAAAAAAAAATAAGCCATATAAATCAGATATTACTTATATGATCATTCACAACTGGTCAGCAATGCTCCCCTTGCCACTCATTATATTTTCATGCAACGAGCTTCCAATAGGGACAACGACAAGTCATGCCTATCACAGTCAATGTCAGCCCATCGCATTTAATAAAAACAAATAAATAAAAACATGATATCAGATTATAATAGTAGCCAAATTGATTCCAATGATTACTGTGGCCATAATCAAATGGTTTTCGTGATTCTGATTATTTTTTTAATAAAAAAAATCATAAAACATTTTTATAATAAATTTATAATTTATTCTCTAAAAATAAAGAGTAAAAAATTTATATATTTATTCTTAATTTATTATTTTCTATCTGACACTCTCAGTCTCACTCAGTTCTCATTATCTCTAATATTTTAATATTTTACAATATAAATATTACATATACTATTTTTATCTAATTCCAATTTATGATTTATGCTAGTGCATAAAAAATAAATGGTTCACGCAAGTGTGGGCGTGCCTGTTAGCTTGCGCATCACTACAACTTCTTTGTCTCAAGATTTGAATTTCAACAAAATTTTTTATAGTATGATACTAACTTCTTAATTTTAGGAATATCAATAAAAAATTTACAATATCAATAGAATAAAGACACTTTAAAATAAAAAAAATTAAAAATTCTAAGAATAACGATGAAGAATCAAAATAATATATATATTATAAAAAGATATTAACATATGAGAGTGCGTACATAATTGGAGATTTAAGAAATAATCTATACACTAAATTTGAAACAATCACAACTTAGTGATGATGTCTTTAAAACTAGATCTAGATCAAAAAAGATGCCCCCCTTCATATATCGTATTAATATTAGGAAAGAATGCATAGTCAAACTAATTATAATCATAAATTTTCTAATTAAATTTTTAAAGAATTCTAGAATATCAATATTATATAGACTTACTTTCAACCAATTTATTATAAAATTTTTAGGCACAAATATAAGAATAACATAAAAAATATTATAAATTAAAAAAATAATTAATAATTAATCAATTTAAGAAATATAGTTAAGTGATATTTATGACGCCCTATATATGGACTAGTCGCGACGAACCATCATTTGTATGCTCTATTGCTGACTACATAAACTCTAAATAAAAACTTTTAAAAAAATATTTAAATTTCCTAAGATTCACCAACCTTATGATGAATCTATCATATATAAGTATTAGTATTTTAAAATATATTTTTTAGCGCTATGATGCGTGCCTCAAGGCAAAGTGTTGGTAAAATAGTTCAAGGTGTTAATAAAACATAAAGCTCGTGAAGCTCCATCATCGAGCTTGACGGAGCTTAAAGGTATCAATCGGGCCAGACTAGCCATGTCCGGCATGACACGATTCAGATGTGCCTTGGCCGGCAAGGCACGAGAATTTCCCGTGCCCATGCCCGTGTTGTGCCGGTCCGTGGCACCAAGCGTGCCGAGGACAACCGGGCCTAGTGCCATGTGTGGCCCAGCACAAGCCGAGAAAACATATTTTTTAAAAATTAGGGGTTCAGCTACACAGCGACGCGCGGTTCTACGGCACAGCGGCACGCAACGAAACCATAATTTTTTTTAATTAAAATTCGGCCCAATCGGGCCGAACCCAGCAAATTCATGTCACGGAACCGTGCTGGGCTGACCTCCACAGAACCATGTCGGGCCAAGCACAGTACAGTAATCAGGTCATGCCAGGCCGGCCCATTTGACACCTCTAACATAGCTCCATCGAGCTTTCCGTGAAATAGAAAAAAGAGGAGATGAGCAAGAGAGAGGTGGCTGTCCCGATACCTAAGAGGCAAGGATACGTCATACTACATTCGTATCCCAGTGTCCATCACATGGGCATGGTACGAATACTCATCGGATAAATATCTGATAAATCACATGGCATATCGTTGACCAATTCATGTTCGATACGCCACGTGG
Source organism: Sapria himalayana (assembly GCA_029783825.1). Lineage (NCBI taxonomy): Eukaryota > Viridiplantae > Streptophyta > Magnoliopsida > Malpighiales > Rafflesiaceae > Sapria > Sapria himalayana. Next base: position 261,026 of record JAREIK010002246.1, on the reverse strand, counting down.
CACATCAGACGGAAGCGTCTAATACGTATCCAACTAGTAATAAAACCTACATGCTATGGATTATCAGCTTCAACAACTCAGACTCAAAGTAGAGGTAATGGCAGACAACTTTTGAGTCTAATACTGACGACGCCGACAACTTTTGAGTCTCAGACTCAAAGTAGAGGTAATGGCAGGGGGATGTCTTCGGATTTCAAAGCAGTAACATTTAGAGGGGATTTAAATGTATTATTTTAATTTTTAAATATCATTATTTATTAACGAATTATAGTTTTTTAAATATGTAATATATAAATATGCAATATGGAAGTAATATTATTTTTTAAAGATAATAATTATAGCTTTTTTATTTTATTATGCCGTGTGTAGCCGTATTTGTATCCTAATATTTTAAAATTTATCATGTCGTATCCATGTGATCGTACCTGTGACCTTGCTTCTTAGCTCGGCAAGGCATGGGAATGACCTGTGCTCATGACCGTGACGGCTCACAGCATGGCTCATGGCTGCTCACAGCATGGCTCATTCCAGCTCACAACACGATTCGAGTAGTGCCGAGGCCAATTGAGCCTCGTGTAGAGCCAGTCACGGTATCTCGGCACTAGCAAAAAAAAAGTTTGAGCCCGACAGTTCCGGAAAAATCTATCGAAGCTACGGGCCCCAATTGGGACCCATGGATTTTTCGACACGAGTCCTAGTCCCCCCCCCCCCCCCCACTCCCCCAAAATCCCCAACAGTAAAATAAAAAAAAAAATTTAAAATTTTGAATTTAAGCCATTGGATTTTGAGTGCAATGGCTATGAAACAAAATCCGATGACTCACATGATTCTACCCAAAATAATTCATTAAAATAATAAAAAGATTTAAAAAAATAACTTTTTTTAAAAAAATCAAATTATAAATCAATAAACACCCCCCCTCTCTCTCTCTAATATATATGTTTGAACATAAATATCTTAATTCTCATTCTCTCTCCTAAAATTTTCTATCAAAAAATTTCATATCGAATTTTCGGGGATAGTAACTCAGGCTCAATTTTGGTTGGTATTTGGATTGAATTTTAAATTTGTAGTGCACGTGCTTTAAGCTGATTTACTAGTATTTCATTTTTTTTAATTAGTTAACTATTAAGTTTTATCTTTATTTTTAAAAATAATTAATATTTAACTTTCTCACTCTCTACTCAACTGTCTACCCTCTTGTCTAAAAAAATCAAAAAAATAATAAATACATATTGAAATTAATTTAAATTTAAAAAATTAAAATCATATGCAAATATTCATGACTGCTGAAACTTTAGTTTCTCCGTTTATCTCGATACAAACATCAAAAAAATAAAAAATTAGAAAGACTTCTATAGTTTAGACTCACTTTAATATAATAAAACAAAAAAATATTAGGGGTGTGAAAGAAAAAATGACACAATACAAATATTATAAAAAAATTTTAACTTGTAAGTGTGCGTGTGGGACTAAGCACCTTAAGAGACATGCTGAACTATGCACCAAAAAACATGGTACATTATATCATATGCAAATTCAACTCAACAATAAATTTTTTTAGGCTGAATCCAATTCAGTTTCAACATTTACTCCCTTTATATACCGTAGAGAGTTGGGAAGGTAATGCATGACAAAAATTATCAGCAAAAAGGGTATTTAAATCAAATTTTTAGAAAATCCAAAGATAGTGAGCATCATACAGACATATTTTCAGCCTGCTTATCGTAGAAATCCTATGTCCATATTTAGGAACGCATACTAAAATATTATAAGTTAAAAAAATAAATAATAATTATTGAATTTATGGTATATAGTGGAATAGTGTCTGTGACATCCGATATCTGAACAAGTGACAGCGATGCATCTCATGGAAGCCTTACCGCCCACTATGTGGGTCCAAAATAAATTCTAAATAAAAATTATTTAGGATTCTCCGAGATTCTTCATCCTCATGATGGCCCTGTCATTTTTGAGTACAAGATGAAGATTTTTAGAAAATATAAAATTTAAAATAAAACTTTTAGTATTACATTCGATAATACAGCTAATAATGAAGTAGCAATTAACATATTTGTTATGAATATTAAAAACGAACCATTATGAGAGATTTTTCACGTCAGATATATTTATCACGTCATTAGCTTAATTGTACAAGCAAGGATGAAGATGTGTTCCGCCACTTTGAAAAATATACTCAACTCACTAAAATATATTCGCACACCTTGTAGACAACAAAAGTTTAGTAAACTCTGTTTTCAACAAATATTAAGAAAAAAAAAATTTCAATCGAATATAAGACAGTTAGAATTATACTTACCTAATATTAGAGGCATGTGTTTGATACGAATAGATGATATCCAACTACATCAATAGTAAGAATGACTCACTTATTATTGATGATAGTGACTGGGCTACAAAAATTAATTTATTTTTGAAATTCCTAAAGATATTTTATGACACGACGAATATGTGTTCGTCTGTTTATACTCCCACAACTTATATTGCACTCTTGTGCATATGCAACATTAGTAACATGTTTAGGAAATATCGAGCTAACCCGAAACTTAGTCATATGGTTGTAGTGATGAAAACAAAATACTTAAAATACTGATCTAGCATTTCATCTCTTTATTGTTTGGCTACCTGCATGAACACTAATATTAAGAGGCAAAAGTGGATAACATCCTGACTTACATTTCCTCATGCATAAACAAGGAAAACCCACCTGAATGGTTCATTAAAGAGAAGTTAAGAGAGTATTTCGCATACAACGATACTAAATATGATAGTAATAATAGTGAGGCTCCAAGTACGGACATGAATATCATATTCGAAGATGATGACTTTATTATTCAGTTAGCGAGAAAAAAATAATAGAGTAGATCATCGAATAAGAACGAATTATCTCGATACTTAGATACAAATTACTGCTCAATCCTATCACATTCTGATACTAAAAATCTTGATATATTACAGTGTTGAAAATCATATAAGTTCACTTTTCTCGTACTATCAAAAATGGCACGAGATCTAGTGACTTCTCATGTGTCGAACGTAGCATCGGAGTCTACTTTTTTAGTTGTAGTAAATATGATTTCGAATAGGAGATCAAGATTACATCAAGATATTTTTGAGGCTTAAGCATGGATGAAGGATTGAAAGGATTCGAGCTTAAGTATCCAGGATCGTGCTGGGACTGGCACCACATCAAAAGTGAAAGAGTTAATTGATGATGATAATCCATATAATAACGATTTTGATATTGACGTTGAGAATGATAATGATACGACGATAGACGATTGATTATGTTGCCACTTGACGCATGACGATTGACAATTACAGAATTGTGACACTTATGTTATGTGTATGAGTCATGACTGATTCTAATTTTGGATTTCAATGTATAGTACTCATTTTTATTTACATTGTATTTGATTTGGTTTAGCTTTGTAATTTGTGTCTAAAAATTTGTGTTTATTTAATTTTTGGTTATGACTTATGAATAATGCTTGGAATTTGAAACTTGAAGTTAAATATTTTTATTTTTTTTATTTTTTTTATTTTCAATTTTCACTCGACAAACATTTTTATTCATATTTAAGTTTTAATTATTTAATATTTTATTAATTCATATATAAATTCTAATTTTAATTAATATAAAATTAAAATAAATAACATAAAAAACAAAAACTTTTAAATTATTAAAAATTTATTATTTATAATTTAAAAATTTTTAAACATAATCTAATTTATAATTACATTAACATAAAAACAAATAACTTGATCTGAAAAAGAAATATTTTTAAATTTTATAAACTAGCCAATAAGGGCATGTTCTAGACCATACGAGTTTGACCCAACACATTTAAAACTAGTCATGCCAACGGGCAATGTCATGCCTGGCCTGAAAAAATGTGGCATGCCACTGCCAGGCACGGCACGATTACTGTATCATGTCGTGCATGGCCCGGCACATTTAGTCTGGTTGAGTGCCTAAAACTAAGTTGAGACGGACCAGGCAGCGCCAGGCCGGGCCAGGCCGGGCCATTTGACTCCTCTAGACAAGGGCAATGGCAAATTAATAAGTTTAGTTAATAAATTATAAAAATTATTAAAATTTGATAATAATATTAATTAATAAATAAAATTAAATTAATAAATAATATTAAATTAAAAATAAAATGAGAGATTTTAATAAATTTAAAATAATATTTTAATTTGATAATTTAATAAAATTAATTAATAATATTAATTATAAAATATCTCAAATTATTTATTAATAAAAAAGTAGTATTCCATACTATTTATTAATAAAAATAAATTTTTATTTTTATTTTTATAATGATACAATTATTTTAAATTTATTAAAATTTTATATATGATAAAATATTTATTAAAGTATTTCATACTATTTTATTTTATTTTTAATATATTATAATTTATAAAATATGTATTAATTATATTTAGTCAATGATCATTTTTTAAATGCTTTTTAAACCTTTGATTTTTTTATTTTTTTATTTATGTTATTTTATTTTATTTATTTTAAAATATTAATTAATTATATATTATAATGCTCAAAAAACTTATACCTTAACACTTAGAGGCTTACACCTCACCTTATGCTTTCACCGTTTAAAACTTTAATGAGTATATGATACAAATCTTTATGAAACATTGAATTCAAAATAAAATATTTAATATAACTTTCGATGATAATTTAAATAATGAAATAATTATTAGAATATTTTTTAGAACTATTTGTCTGGAGTTTATATTTAATAATTATTAATAATGAAATAAATAATGATGAAATAATTATCTCATGTACTAGAAAAAATAAAAAATTCACTAAAATATCTTATTATATCTAGTAGACAATGAGTTTAGTAGTCTATATTTATCTATAGTGCAAAAAATATTTTAAACAAATATAAGACATCATTAAAATTATACTTAGCTAATATTAGAATCTTGAGTTGGATATTAAAACGTAATATCCAATTATATCAATAATAAAAATAACAAACTTATTATTGATAATTTCGACTAAGTACCAGGATTTCATTTATGAAATTCCTATAGATTTTATATGACACGACAAACATATATTCATCGTATACATTTTCACCATTTGCATTACATGCACACCATTTACATTACATGCAGATGTATATGTAACAATAATAAAAATTTAGCAAGTATAGAGATTACCTTGTATTTAATATCATGACTATTAAGATGAAAACTAAGTATTTAAAATAATATTCTTTTATTCCAATTCTATATTTTTTGAATACCTATATGAATCCTAAAATTAAGATCAAATAAATATAAAATATTTTAACATATATATCCACATACACAAATCAGATATACCAACTTGAGAAATTCATTCATATAAAATTAATTAAATTGTTATTATTTTATGACATTAAGTATAGTAGTTGTAGTCATGCTTCGAGAATAAACATGAATATCATATTTAGATATGATGACTTTACCATTCAACTAGCGATGGAGAGATATGACGAATAAGAACAACTATCTCAATACTTATATATCAATTACTACTACTTAACATTATAATAATAAAAATTTAGATATTTTATTATGATTAAAATAATATAAATCTACTTATCTCGGATTATCTAAAATGACATATGATCTATTGGTCTCTCTTAAATCTAGCATAGTGTCAAAATTTATTTTTTTTTTGCAACAATCAATATCATTTCAAATAAGATATCAAAATTATAACCAAATATCATAAAAATACTTCTATGTATGAATGACAAAAAATTAGAAGGTGAGAATTCAAGATAAGATAAAAAATGATAACAAATAATGATTCATAAAACATGAAGATTGAGAACATTGAGAACACTAGCAATATTTTCAGACATATACATGATAATGGTGATGATGATATACATCTTAATCCCCAATACCATATCGCAAACACAAATTAATTATTGATGATTCTTAATTCATGTAATACTTATATTATGTTATAATGCTATTATTTATTTATTTTTATCATTTTATTTTCCATTTTAATTTATGCATTATTATCTATTGATGTATGCAATACATATTATACTGGATATTAAATTAAATTGTACTTTGTAGTTTTTATCATTTAAAATTTTGATATGTTTTTCAATTTAATTTACGTAATAATATTTTAATTTAAATAAAATTAAACAATCATAAATCATATTAGGTTTAAGAGAAAAAAAGAATAATTCATGCTGGCCCTAACCAGCCTACTCCAAGCTCAGCATGGCCTTGCACTATGCTAGCCAACTATGTCGTGTCGAGCCAGCTATGGTTTTCACACCATGTACGGCATGGTATAGTGGCATGGTTGTGCCACACTCAAATGGGGTCGTACTAACACAACACGGCCCATTTGACATCTCTAGCTCAGATTTATATTTAAGAAATGCATTCACATTACTTGACCCCATAAAATAAAAAATATATATATTATTATTTTTCATTTATTTACAAGAATACAAAATCATGTGTTCTTTATCTTGTATACATAATTCGTGTAATTATTACACAAATTAGTATAAGTGTGTATGTATGTGTGTGATGTTTTTGTGTAGAGAGGAAAAAACTAAAAAAGAAAACTTTAACAAAAATAAAACAAATACAATATAATATTGCAAAATCATAAAAACATTCACCCTCACAAGCTAGTCCAATAGGCAAAGACGATCTAAGAACATAAAACATTGAGTTTGAATTTCTAATATAATGATACCCAAACTTACATAGAGATGGTATTAAATGAGAAAATGTTTTCTTGTAATAAAAGTCAAGCACACAAGATAGCTCAAACACTCATAGTTATCAAAAAAAAAAAAACCATAGGGGCAACTATTGTGAAGTTCAAGGAAAAAAAGCATTTACAATAATGAAAACAATAAATGATAACTAATGAGATTTGAAGATTTTTGTGGAGAATATTTTGAATATATGTGATAAAATCTATGCCAATGACACAGCTGCAAATTCAGAACTTAAAAAAAAAAAAGAAAAGGTTAAAGATCTACACAAGAACAATTTGAATTTGTATAACTGGAACTAATAGAATAACATTTTGGATTTCAAAATCAGAAAAAAAAATTGAACATAACAAAAAATAAGTTACCTCTTGATAAAAAGAATTGATCTCCTCTTCAGTAAGACCTTCGTCTTCACCAGAATTTTCCTCCCACCCAAGGGAACGAAGGAAAGCAGCCTCTTCCTCAGAAAAGCTCTGAACCTCCTCCCAAATTCCACCATTGCTGCTCATCTTTGAAGCACTACCAACAGCCTGAGGACATGCAGACAGGTGAACTGCATGCTCATCACTAGGTTTTTCAACAGAAGATGAATCCATTAAAACTACTGCAGAAGTAGCAATAGTAGTGGTTGTTGAAGTCTTCTTCTTCAGGTCATTGAAAAAGTCATTTCGACTCTGAGTAAGAGAAGAAGTTGATCTCTTTTCCAGAATTAATCCAGATGTCAATTTTAAACTAGTAGATTTGTTCTCCAAAGTGTGTTTAGCCTGGTTTTGATGCTTCGGTAGGGCTGGTGAAGGAGAGGCTATTAGATGGCCACTAAGTGTTTTATGACTATTAATTGTTGGACTGCTAGCATCTTTGTAAGGACACGAGGAAGCCATTTCCCATCCCGGTTTAAGAACCAATAGCTTGCCAGGAGACGACTTAGGTGCATCACATTTAGTATGTCCCCCAATGAGAGAGTGATTGCCTGCTACATACAGAGAGGGTTGGAAGCCTTTTGTTATCATGCTAAGTTCACCAGTCCTTGATACAGTTTTGGACTTTAATTTTTCAGACAAATTAGGAACCTGTAAAGATAAACAAGAAACAGTTGTAAATAAACATATTCACTACTAAAAAGTCAATATGAAGTTATCGAATTTCCAAATATTGCTAAATGACCCCACACTACTAGTATCATATAATCCCAACCTAGTAAAAGTTTAAAACATCAAACCAAACCAATTTTGCCAAAAAAATTGACCGACATCTAACCAGTCATGCATTCTTTTGTTGATAGGAGGCATTCAACACAGTTAACCATTCTAAAATCCAATTTTATGATGGAAGTAAAATAAACTTTAAAAAGAATGAAAGCAAAACAACAAATAACCCACAGAAAAATAAAATTTTGAAAAATTATCTAGAAAAAATTTGGATTTGATTATTATCAATATTATATTATAAAATTTTAAATATTAGAAATTGTCCGATACATAGATACGTAATTTTATGATAACAAATAATAAAAATGAAAATAATATTCCAGATAATTCACATTATTAAAAAATAATATTAAAAAAAATAAAATTGAGACATAACATAATAAAAACTCAAATTTTTAATTAATATATTAGAGAATCAATTTGATTTTATTTTGAATAGGTCTTCATCAATTATACATTATGTCAACAACAAACTTCACTAAGTTGTTTTCTTGCCCAAAGACAATATAAAGATATATTTAAAAAAATAAAAAAAATAGTATATGAAATTATTAATTTTTATATGATACAATTATTTCAAAGTTGATTTAGTAGATACTTAAAAAGAAAATAAATATTACTTCATTATATCAATAATTTCATCAAGTTTTTTTTTTTAATATCATTATGAATATGTATAATAATATTGTGAAAAGCAGTCATTTTATAAATATTATTAAAAATTAATATATAATCTAAGTTCGAATATACAAAAAAAAGGTATTGTAGGCTTGTATTTTTTGTATTCAGGTTTAGAAAAGTTAATAAGACGTTCAAAATAAATAACTTAGAATATCATATTTGTAGATGAGATAGTCCTAATCAAAATGACTTCAAAAAATCTATATTAAAAATTAGATAGATAATGTAATATATTAGATTAATAATTTAAAATAATATTAATTAAAAAAATATCAAGTATGCGACTTTAATTATCAATCAGAATAGATGTAGAATTCAATTGAAAAATAAAATAACAATATTTTAAAATATGATTTTTTTTCTATACTTAGAATGTATAATTCAAAATAATAACTAAATTAAAAATAGTTGCATTCAAGTTGGCTAGATGCAATAGTGAACAAAATTAGACTTGTATGTTACAAAAATATAACTGAATTAAAAGAAAAAAAATATTATATTATAAAATTAATCATGCAATAAATCAAAATCGCCCGCCTCTAGCAAAATAAGTCGTGAAATCGCCGGCCCCTAGCAAAATAAGTCGTGAAATCGCCGGCCCCTGGCAAACTCAGTCGTGAAATCGCCAGCCCCTGGCAGACTCAGTCGTGAAATCGCCAGCCCCTGGCAGACTCAGTCGTGAAATCGCCAGCCCCTGGCAGACCCAGTCGTGAAATCGCCAGCCCCTGGCAGACCCAGTCGTGAAATCGCCAGCCCCTGGCAGACCCAGTCGTGAAATCGCCAGCCCCTGGCAGACCCAGTCGTGAAATCGCCAGCCCCTGGCAGACCCAGTCGTGAAATCGCCAGCCCCTGGCAGACCCAGTCGTGAAATCGCCAGCCCCTGGCAGACCCAGTCGTGAAATCGCCAGCCCCTGGCAGACCCAGTCGTGAAATCGCCAGCCCCTGGCAGACCCAGTCGTGAAATCGCCAGCCCCAGGCAGACCCAGTCGTGAAATCGCCAGCCCCATGGCAGACCCAGTCGTGAAATCGCCAGCCCCTGGCAGACCCAGTCGTGAAATCGCCAGCCCCTGGCAGACCCAGTCGTGAAATCGCCAGCCCCTGGCAGACCCAGTCGTGAAATCGCCAGCCCCTGGCAGACCCAGTCGTGAAATCGCCCGCCCCTGGCAGACCCAGTCGTGAAATCGCCCGCCCCTGGCAGACCCAGTCGTGAAATCGCCCGCCCCTGGCAGACCCAGTCGTGAAATCGCCCGCCCCTGGCAGACCCAGTCGTGAAATCGCCCGCCCCTGGCAGACCCAGTCGTGAAATCGCCCGCCCCTGGCAGACCCAGTCGTGAAATCGCCCGCCCCTGGCAGACCCAGTCGTGAAATCGCCCGCCCCTGGCAGACCCAGTCGTGAAATCGCCCGCCCCTGGCAGACCCAGTCGTGAAATCGCCCGCCCCTGGCAGACCCAGTCGTGAAATCGCCCGCCCCTGGCCAAATCAGACCCGAAACCGCCCCGCCACTGGCCAAATAGACCCAAAATCGCCCGCCCCTGGCCAATCAGACCCAAAATCGCCCGCCCCTGGCAAATCAGACCCAAATCGCCCGCCCCTTGGCCAAATCAGACCCAAAATCGCCCGCCCCCTGGCCAAATCAGACCCAAAAATCGCCCGCCCCTGGCCAAATCAGACCCAAAATCGCCCGCCCCTGGCCAAATCAGACCCAAAATCGCCCGCCCCTGGCCAAATCAGACCCAAAACTCGCCGCCCCTGGCCAAATCAGACCCAAAATCGCCCGCCCCTGGCCAAATCCAGACCCAAAATCGCCCGCCCCTGGCCAAATCAGACCCAAAATCGCCCGCCCCCTGGCCAAATCAGACCCAAAATCGCCCGCCCTGGCCAATCAGACCCAAAATCGCCGCCCTGGCCAAATCAGACCCAAAATCGCCCGCCCCTGGCCAAATCAGACCCAAAATCGCCCGCCCCTGGCCAAATCAGACCCAAAATCGCCCGCCCCTGGCCAAATCAGACCCAAAATCGCCCGCCCCTGGCCAAATCAGACCCAAAATCGCCCGCCCCTGGCCAAATCAGACCCAAAATCGCCCGCCCTGGCCAAATCAGACCCAAAATCGCCCGCCCCTGGCCAAATCAGACCCAAAATCGCCCGCCCTGGCCAAATCAGACCCAAAATCGCCCGCCCCTGGCCAAATCAGACCCAAAATCGCCCGCCCCTGGCCAAATCAGACCCAAATCGCCCGCCCCTGGCCAAATCAGACCCAAAATCGCCCGCCCTGGCCAAATCAGACCCAAAATCGCCGCCCCTGGCCAAATCAGACCCAAAAGCCCGCCCTGGCCAAATCAGACCCAAAATCCCGCCCCTGGCCAAATCAGACCCAAAATCGCCCGCCCCTGGCCAAATCAGACCCAAAATCGCCCGCCCCTGGCCAAATCAGACCCAAAATCGCCCGCCCCTGGCCAAATCAAACTCAAAATCGCCCGCCCCTGGCCAAATCAGACACAAAATCGCCTGTCCCTGGCCAATTCAATTGAAAAGTCACTTGCCCCTAGCTAATTGAGTAAAAAAGTCACTCGCACCCATCTAATCGAGTAGAAAGACACTCGCCCCTTGTTAATTGAGTAGAAAAGTCAATTGCCCCTAGTTAATTGAGTAGAAAAACCACTTGCCCATAGCTAATTGAATAGAAAAATCACTTGACCCTCACTAATTGAATAGAAAAATCACGTTCCCCTAACTAATTGAATAGAAAAATTACTTTCTCCTAACTAATTGAATAGAAAAATTACTTTCCCCTAACTAATTGAATATAATAATCACTTGCGCTAGCATAATTGAAAAGAAAAATTGCTTGTACCTTACTAATTGAATATAAAAATCAATTGTCCCTAGTTGATTGAATAAAATACATATGCAAGTCATGATGATATTGAATATGATATGTATTCTAACATTTTTTTACCATTTCAACCTTAACCATAAAATTCATATAAACAGCCAAATAATAAAAAAATAAAATAGATGATTAATATTTTAAATATAAAGTTTAATCTAAATAGTCATGATATTAAAATCAAAATATCCTCTATAATAACTGAACATAGTACTAATGTTGTATATATGCTCAAGTATAATGCATATCATGGAAGTATACACAAACAAATAATTATTCATTATATCATAACAAATCTTTAGATATCTCAAAAATAAAATTTACGTCTTTTAGTTTAAAACATTAATAATATCATCAATTGTACTATTGACATAATTAAATATCAAATATTAATGATTAACAAATAAATATAATATCAAGAAGATATAATTGCAATAAGGTTTAATATTTATTTAAATTTTTTTTATTTTAAGCTCACTTATAAATATAAAATGTAAAAATTTATTGTTTACCAGGCATCTTAAAGAATTTTAGTACTTTTATTATCTTTTATAATATAAAAATAATTTTTATTCTCGCTTATATTATAAAGTTAATTATGTGACGCATACATATAATATAAAAAATATCATTTAAAGTCAATGATTCTCATAAATATATTAATCATGACAATATTATTTAAAGTATTTTCAAATAAAATATGAAATTTACTTGGATTATCAAATTGCCTAAAAATTCCCAATGGACACTCATATATGGCAAGACTACTACCAAATAGATTTAGTATCTCACGAAATCTTAAAATTGTTTTATTTAATTTTCACTTATGATCAATATATTAGGCAATGACGAAAACAAATACGAATACAATATCATCATTACATGCATAGATGTGTGCACAAATATTATTTGTATGCATAATATTTGTACACATTTTTATTATGGTATTCATACTAATCAGCCAAAAAATTCTATGATAATGAACAGTTTTTTTTGTTAATATAAATAAATATTTATTTAGTTATCGCAATGTATTTCTCTCCAAAAATTCTATGATTCTCTCCATTAGTAAAATAATTTTAATTTTTTATTTACATGTGAGAGTACAATCATCTCTTACATAAGTTATATCCTATTAAGTTAGTCTTTGTTACATTATTAAATTTTTTGTCCACTAGTCTCGTTCTAAAATAGTTAAGTTATAAGTCATCAATTTTCTATGATTATAACTTAGCAAATCAAAAAAATTACATGATATATATTATATTTTAAAAATATTTTTAAAAATAATGAAACTTATTTTTGGTAATTTAAACAAAAAATAATTTAGATATCCAAACGTACCTCTCAAATCATCTCATTCTATAACAACTAAGTTAAAGTTATCAAGTATGACTATAATTATAACTTCCCAAAAAGAACTTTGTAAGAGCTAATGAGAATAGATGTCAAGGGTGAACTAGTGTAGTCAGAAAGCAAAGGAAAGTTGCAAAGTAATTTGCAGATGGCATAGTTTGTCTCACTAGAGATAACTAGGATGAAAAAAACTACAATGATGCTATGAATGTTCTATTCCTTGAAATAATGCACCATTCCATGTTTCAGCCCCACAGTCTCATCTTCATCATTGCCCACCAGTGCTTATCACACCATGTTAACATTCTCGTAGTGCTTCAGCTTGATGTGAGCTACTTGCTCCTTTTTAATTGAATTCAGGAGGAAAACAATTGATATTGAATCATGCATGCAAAGATATCTGAATGCATTTATCAATTTCTGCTTTATGACAGCCTCGATGGAATCATAGTCCCCAATAGCATCTCCTGCAACCATGAAAATGGTTGTCATGGTTGTAAGCTGGTCAACCTTTAAATGTTGCTATATCCATCATCATTACAATCGACAAAGTTTTACAGGAGTCAATAGTGTCACTTGAGGAAGAAATCAATGTCACCATCCATCTGTTTAATTCAAGAAATCATGTTTGCCAGTAAATGTCAACCTTGAGGAGCTTCAAGTTATCAATGACGAGATGACATATTATCAAAGATTAGGATGTGAAGAAATTCTCTTAAAAAAATCAAACAATCAGAATAATTAGGTTCCTAAATTTTATTGACAAAGTATTTCATATGCTATCATCATTTTTTTATTAACTTTTTCTTGACATTCTTTGAATAGGACATTTGCAACCCATATTTTTTGTTGTTGCAATAATAGAATCTCAACTACTTGTCGATGTTTTAATTGAGTCACTGAGACTTCAACACTTGGCCAATGATGAATGGTGTCAACTTGTGTGATCCAGAAGTGTTTGAAACAAAATAATGTTTCATCCTAGCACTAATCAATATTCATGCCCTCCAAAATGCTGCCAAGATGTAGCAACAAGCTGAGTGGCACAGCCACCAAAAAACCAAGCCTAGAAATTCAAAGAATATGCAAGGCCCAAACTCGTGGAACGTGTCAAGCCTGGAAGGATGACATGTACACGAATCCAACCATAGAAAATAGAATGGCACGACCCAAAATGTCAACCTACCCACGCCACATTTGACATGGATTCTCATTCATGTTAGGGTCATGTTCAGACCATGTCTCAAAGCTGGTTGAACTTGTGACTCGATTATATCAAATAAGATACACACGCTGTTTAAAAAAAAATGATCAAAAGTCAGGTTGAGTAAAATCGGAGTAACATGTAATAGAACTCCACTGGCCAAGCCTGGACCACCCCAGCCCAGCCAAAACAGACTCATAGCCTTTGTATGCAGCGACTATTGTAGCTGTTTTGTCAGCCATAACTATATGCATCAACTGAGGACTTAAATGACCATTTGATTGAATTCAAAAATTATATTCAATAAAATGGTCGACATAAAAAGAATCATTTATAAAAAATATTTTTTATAAATAGAAAAAACTTAAATTTATTTTCATAGAAATATAATTTCTCAATGCTTTGTTTTATCTCTACAATTGAATATGTATGATGACTGTTAATTATTGTAATATAAAAATAAATAAATTTTAAATTTTTTACCAATTGATCAGCATTCAAATCCGACAAACAACGAAAGTGTTGTGCTGGATGCCATGTGATTTTGTAAGGACCAATTTTATTTTGCATTACGATAATAGACTAAGACATTTTTCAAATTAATCTACCCTTTTCATTCAAAATCCTAATAAATTAAAAATTTTAACTTATTCTTATTATTGTGTAATCTAGTATAATAGTGCTAAATAGTATTAATAATTTTTATATTAATAATGAATCATAATAAAATTAATGAAAAAAAATTAATATTTTTAATTATTTAGATTTAAAGAACTTAATTGAATCTGAATTGCCTCCTAGTACTAGATGTTCAATTACAAATATAAAATATAAATTTAATAAATGAACTTTTGTAATTTAAGTCAACTTTAATATAATAAAAAATATATATTTTAGAAGTTGAAAAAATTTGTCAAAATAAATATTATAAAAATACATATATAATTACAAAACTAATTATTAGATTAAATGTCTATGAAGACATACCAAATAATACATAAAAAATATGATAAGACTATTATAAGGCAAGTCTAAATTAATCATAATGTCACTAAAATTAAATTTATTTCAAATTCATTATTTATAACCATCAATTTGTAAGATGAGTTAAGACTACATTAATTACTATTATGAGTCATTTCTTTAAATTTATAAAAAACCCTACGCTAATAAATTTAATGCAAAAATATATACAATTCACATATCATATGAATCTTATATCAAATTGTCAAAATAATATAATAAAATATTTTAAATTTAATAAAAAATAAATAATTCAACATCTTAGAAAATATAATAAAATAATTTTAGAAGTGACTATCATATAAACTATTCAAGATAAGATATTTTTAACATGTATTATGATCCACCATGTTGAATCAAAGTAGACATTAAAAAAAAATTATTAGATTTCATAGATATTAAATATTATCGGTTCTATCATAGATGAGTATCATATTATCATCTTTAAAAAACATGAAATTAAAAATATAATATAAAGTATTATATTAGATAATATTACAAAAAAAACTATAAAATTTTATTTTTTTTAAAAATAGTATCAGAGAAATCAAATTAATGGGAGATATTTGATATTTGATACATATGACACATCATAAATTTAATAATGCAAATTAGCTTAAAATTATTTTATCATTCATTCAAATCTATTCAAAATTTTATAAATTTTATTAAAATATCCAGCAAATTACAAAAATTTAATAGCTTATGCAAGTCATCAGGCCTAATAAATAAAAAATTTTAATATAATGCCCAAATCATTAAAATTCAACATACATAATATTAAAATCATATGTTAACTATCAATATATTATATTTAATTTCATGAATAATAAAATTAATAAAATACATGAATTTATCTTTGATGTATTAATTTTTATATTTTAATAATTTAATCATACATTATAATTTTATAATTTATAAATATTTTTAATAGTGAGTTGTGACTTGTGATGGTAATTTTATTTTTTTGTTGTATTAATTTAATTAAGTAATTTGGTATTAAATTTTAAATTTTAAAATATATTTGAAGTTTGGATGACTCGATACCAAATGGGCCGAAATGGCACGACTCGACACGTCACGGCATGACCCAACACATCCAGGCACGACCCGACACGTCCTAGCACGACCCAACATGATGCAGCACAAAACCAACATATCCCGATGTGAACCAACCCAAATCTAGCACAATCAAGCTAATTGGGCCGTGTCGGGCCTGACGATATTGAGTCATGTACAAAGTCAGGCCTAGCACAGCTGCCCAAGAGGGCCACAAAAAATGAGCCATGCTGTTGCCGACACAGCATGGCCCATTTGACACCTCTATGTATTTATTATCAGATTGATTACAATAAATTAAAAAGTATATAGACTTAACTCAATGATTGATTACGATACAAACTTGTATAGTCTCATGATTGAGCCTGTGCTCTAGTTTAAACTCAAGCTCGTTCATATGAAAAACAAGCCTAATAGACTCAAGCCAAGCTTTTTTTTTTAATTCAAACCAAGTTTGAGCTTGATTTTAAGCTCGTTCAAAAGCTCAACTCAAGATCAAATTCGCTAATAAATTAACAAGCCTAGCTCAAAATAGTCAAAGATCAGCTCAGCTCGGCTCATTACCTGCCCTAGCCATAGCTGGCCCAAGCCAATGGTAGTTCATGCTCATAGCATGTTCTGACAATGCTGCCTTCATGCACCATGCAAGAACACAAGGCTCAGCATAGCAGATTGCCAAACTAAACATGCCTATTTGGCAACTTCCAAACTAGATTGAGCATGATGTAGTGCACATGCCTAGGTACATTATCAAGTCGAGCTAGCAACAAACTAATGCCAAGCATGGCCATGCCTTGATATAGCTCATTCCATTTCCATGTAGGCTCATTACTAACGCAATCCATTTTTAAGAAATAATTTTACGTTTTTAAGAAATATTAATATTGTTAATAATTTTGAGCAATTTATAATAAAATAATAATTTATTTTCTATTAATTATTTAATTTGAATTTTTTAAAAATTCTAGACCATGGATTGTGTAGATGGTAGCTCAATCCTGAATTACAACTAACCATGCATGTACCAAAGCTAGCCCAAGCAAATGATAGCTCATTGTCACGGACTTTGCCTTTTTGCTAAGTTCCAATGCGGCACTTAGACAACATAACTCATATATATTATTAAATCAGTCTTACTTTTGTCTTGCTTATTATGCTTAGCATTTACCATAACTTAGAAACAAAGAAAATTTGAGAGAATACTTAAAAATAAAGAAAACACTTTATTGAATAATAAAATCTTACAAGAAATACTTAACTTAGTAATTTATAAATAAGGCCACCTCCTCCTTAAATACATGCATAGGAAAGGATCTAGAACC
Source organism: Sapria himalayana (assembly GCA_029783825.1). Lineage (NCBI taxonomy): Eukaryota > Viridiplantae > Streptophyta > Magnoliopsida > Malpighiales > Rafflesiaceae > Sapria > Sapria himalayana. The sequence goes on along the minus strand of JAREIK010002246.1, from coordinate 243,482 downwards.
TTTAAAGATTTCCTATAAGTCTAGAGAATTCTAGAATAATCTAGGATAATATCTTTCTTTCCATACAAGTATAGACTTCTTCGTAATCTTCTAGAACGTTCCGTATTCTTTGAGTGAGAGTGTGACATTCTCCCCCACCAATGTTACAATCATCCTCATCAATTTATCTGCCTAGAACTACTCAATCTATTCATGAAACTGCCACAAATTATTAGCTGGCTCCCAACTATATTCGCTTTCTAGTATTCACTATATTTTACTAAGTTTTCCTTGTTGAGCCAAAAGTTAATCTTCCTATGGTCTCGATTCGCCATGATGTAGTCAACATCCTTATCATATGAGATTACTATTTCTGTGTGCACCCTCATAGAGACTTATCGACTTGAATCTTCCTTATCTTCGTAATAAAGCTTTAAATTGCTAACATGAAAAACATGATAAATCTTCAAACTTGGTAGTAACTCAACTTTATAAGATACATTACCAACTTATCTAGGTATAGGAAAGAAGCCTTCATACTTCCTCACAAGTCCCATGTACACCTTTCGAAGAGACTTGAATTATTGCGATATAAGCTTGACAAACATTAAATCTCCGATTTGAAATTCTACATGTCTTCTTTTCTTGTCAGCTCTTTTCTTTATCTTCTTAAGATTCTTTCTTAAGAATGAGCATGTTATATCAGCTTGATCGTGCCATCCCTTGGCAAATTTGTAGACTAATTGACTCCTCCATGTGTATCCTTTGGCTAGGGTGTGAGAGTCATTGATTGTTGTCCATGACTATCTCAAATTAACTCCTCTCAGTTGTCTCAATTCTCTGTAGATTGTAGGAGAACTGAGCCACAACTAGTAATTTAACTTAATCAGTCAAATTGGATATCACAAAGTACCTCAAGTACAGCTCTAGTAATGTATTCACCTATTTTATCTGCTCATCAGTCTGAAGATGAAAACTAGTAGAGAAATTAAGTTCTGTGCTCATGAGTTTAAAGAGTTTCATCCAAAATTTTTCAATAAAGCATGGGTGCCAATCATTAATGATAACCTTTGGAAGCCCCCCAATACTTTATCACATTCTTAAGGAATAGTTTGGTTGTCTCTTCTGCTGTGCAATCTTTAGAGGCTACTATGAATGTAGTATACTTTGAAAATTGATCCACTAACACTATGATAGATCCATTTTCCTCGGATTTAGGTAAGCTGATAATCAAGTCCATAGTGACAATTTTCCAAGGTTGCTCTGCCATAGATAATGGCTTCAACAATCTCTTGGGCAAATGTTGATTCACTTTATCTTGTTGACACACAAGATAAGTCTCCACATCATTCCTAATATATAGCCAGTAGTAAACAGACTCTAGTAGTACCCTTGTGCATCGTTGCCCTGAGTATCCATCCCATTTGGAGTCATGACACTTCTTGATAAGATTCATTTAAATACTTTTCCACTTTGACATATAGAGTCACTTTGCTTTTGTGTAGAGCAAATCATCTACCCAAAACCACCTAGTCTTTTCTTCGTAAGTCAATGTGATGATACTCTTGGTCATTGCATCATGTTATAACCTCTCCTTTATGAGATCTATCATCGCTCATTGAGGCTGGCTAGTCATGGATACTAGCTCTACTTTGCGGCTCAAGGCATCAACTACGTAATTGGCTATGCCTAGCTTGTACTCCAATGTGTAGTCAAACCCTACCAGGAAATCATGCAACCGTGCTTGCTTAGGACTTAGTTTCTTCTGGATCTAAAAATAACTAATAACAACATTATGTTTTCACTACAAAGTGTGATCCTAACAAATAATATCTTCATGTCTGCAAGAAATGGATGATTGCCGTTATTTCTTTCTGTTGGACCATGTACCACTTCTCTGTGTCATTGAGCTTGTATCTTTCAAAATCTATGGGACATTTCTTCTGCATAAGAACCCCTCCAATAGCAAAGTCAGAAACATCAGTGTGTACCTTGAAGACATGGTGTGGTCATGTAGTGACATTACCAGCTCCATTATAACCTTCTTTAAGTCTTCAAAGGATTGCTAGCATTTTTTATCTCGTATTCATGCTTTACCCTTCTTGAGAAGGTCTATTGATGGAATTGCTTCTGCTTAGTATCCCTTGATGAACTGCCAAAAGTAATTAACTAGTCCCAAGAAAGACCTTGGTTGTGGCACCTTAGTAGGAGGATCTCATTCCTGAATAACTTTAATCTTGATTTCATCCATCATGAACTTGTCACCTTTGATGTCGTGTCCCAAGAAGGCCACCTCCTCAAGGAAAAAAAATATTACTCCTTCACGTATATCTCATTTTGCCTTAGTAGCCGAAACACCTTCCTTAGATGATTAACATGCACAAAGTGTTATTATATATAACAATATCATCTAGATATACTACCATAAATTTATCCAAAAAATGATAGACTATCTTGTTCATCAAAGTGCAAAATATAACGGATACATTAGTAAGACCAAAGGGCATCACTAAGAACTCATAAGAGACATACTCTGATATACACGTGATCTTTGCCTCATCTCCTTCAACTATACTTACTTGGAAGTACACCAATCTAATGTCTACCTTAGTAAAGTACCGTGTTTTATCAAGTTGGACAAATAAATCAGCAATAAAAGGAATAGGATACTTGTTCTTGACTGTTATCTTGTTGACCGCCCTGTAATCAATGCACATCCACAGTGACCCGTTATGCTTCTTTTGAAATAAGACCGGCACACCATATAGAGCCTTAGATGGTTGGATGAATCCAGCATCCAATAATTCCGTCAGCTGCCTTCATAATTTCTCCAATTCTTGGGGTGACATCCAGTAGGGCCCCATTGCATGGAGTTTTACTTTTGACTCCAACTCGATCCTGTGATCTTCCTCCCTCCTGGGTGAGAGTCTTTTTGGGTAGCTCCAATGGCATTATATCTTTGAATTCGTCTTGCACCTTCATGATTTTCATGTGCATTACATTTCCCATAGGATCACTAGGGTCATCCTTAAAGGTCACCAAGTAGGTCAACTCATTCTTTTTTAACCCCTTCTCAAATTGCATAGCCGACAGCATAAGCATTTTAGCTTTACCTTCAATGATTGTGGGAACCATGCATGAAGCCCCTCTTCTAAGATAGTCATCAAACGTAAAAAATGTATAAACACAGCTTTTACCTGATGAAAAAAATTCATCTCAATCACTATCTAAAAATCATCCTTAGGTTTCACCATGAAGTTGACCTTGTCTTCCCAATACCCAATCCTCATGATTACCCCGCGAGCTATTCCGTGTGATGGCTTGGCAACGACATTTACTACTTTGAATAATCCTACTTCATTGGATGTTAAGAGCTTATGACTCTTTGCCTCCTCCTTTAAGACAAAATTATGTGTGACACCGGTATCTATCATGGCCTTAGTAGACATCCAATTCACCTTGGCATCCACATATATGAATTTCATACTTTGAGGTTTCTCCTAAGCTTAATTAATCTTGAGTGCATTCAATAGCTGCATTAACCCCATGTGAGAGACATCATCCTCTTGTTCAATCTCCCTCTAGATCATGACATTTAGGACCATTCTTTTAAGATATTTAAGTGCCCAATATGGTACATCGCACAAGAAACAATTGATTTTTGGCTTGAAATCCTTGTGCTTATCCTCACTGTTGCCTTCTTTGTTGGTAGAAGTCACTCTTGATTCTTTCTTAGTAATATAGCTTTTATATCTCATGTCTCCCCAACCTTTGGCATTGTTACCCTTGAAGAATGGCTTGGTTTAAGAAGAGTCTCCCATTCGAAATCCATGAGTGACTGCTACTACCATAGCCATGGCTATGTTTTAAACATCACGTCTCCTCAATTCTTGCTCGGCCCAGCCATACAAGTTCTCCATAAAATTGATAAAAAATTCTTTCTTATTCATATCAGGAGCTTCAAGCATCAAGAAAGAGAACTCCTTAACATAGTACCGAATAGATCCCGTGTGCTTGAGATGTCTGATCTTTCTACAAGCTATATATCCCACATCTTCTGGATAAAACTACTTTTTATCTCTCTTAAAATCGACTCATGTGTCTATAGTGCACATCCCTCTTTCTATCTCCATAAATTTTTTACGCCACCATAGAATTGCATTATCAGTGAAATAGAGAATAGTAGTGCATATCTTTGTTGTCTCATCAGTTAGTGATATCACCTCAAAATATCTCTTCATGTATCACAAATAATTGTCTAGCTCTTTAGTATCTCATTTTCCCATGAAAGTATGAGATTTTGGCACATCCACCCTTTGGGCCTCATGAGTGGACATAACCCAAGCCGACAATGTCATCTTATTGATTTTCACTTCTTGTTTCAGCTCCTCCTCATGTTTGGTCAAGACCTCCACCCTTGATTCTAAGCTAGTGAGCATGTCCATGACCTTCATAAACTCCTCATGCAACACCACTGGGATCGGCAAGCCTTGCATCCCATCTTGAAATCCTTTATAACCTTCTCCATGAGATTAAACCCTTCCTTGGTATCTGTCATGACGACCTCTAACCGTGTCACTCGACTGTTCAAGCTTGAAAATATCATGAGACTTGTCCTTCTTTCCACTTCCCTTAGCGGGAGGGTCTAGGATCCCCAAACTTGCTCGACAATTTCCTCCAAATGAGAGCTCGATATCATATCCACCAAAATTACTCTCACACGTTACAACCTCGCTCTGATAGCAACTATCACGAACTTAGTCTTTTTGCTAAGTTCCCGTGCAACACTTAGACAACTCAACTCGTTTATGTTGTTAAGTCAGTCTTGCTTTCACATTGCTTGTTATGATTGGCATCTACCCACAACTTGTAAGCAAAAAAAAATTGAAAGAACACTAGAAAATAAAAAAAATAATTTATTGAATAATAAAATCTTATAAGAAACTCTCAACTTGGTGATTTACAAATAAGTTCACTTCCTCCTTAAATAAATGTTAGGGAAGGATCTAGAACCTTTAAAAGTTCTCTATAAGTCTAGAGAATTTTATAATAATATAGGATAATCACCTTCCATACAAATGTGGACTTCTTTGTAATCTTCTAGAACATTCCACATTCTTTGAGTGAGAATGTAACATCATGCTCATAGCATATTTTCAACAATGCTGCCTTCATGCACCATGCAAGAACAAGGCCCAGCCGAACAGATTACCAAACTAGGCATTCCTATTTGGCACCTTCCAGGCTAGATTGAGCACGATGTCATGCACAAGGCTAGGAACATTACCAAGTCGAGCTAACAACAGACTAATGCCCAGCATATGTCATGCCTTGAGATGGTTCATTCAATGTGGGCTCATTACTGATCCAATCCAACCAGGCAACTCCCACACCCAGCAAAGCACCAAGCCAGGTCTGGAAGTCTCATTTTTGAGGCGTGCAAACCCTTCATGGTGGCCTGGCTAGGCCAACAAAAAACAATCATACTGACCATACACAACCTTTTTAACACCTCTTGTGTAATTACCCTCTCAGAAATCATGTCGAATAATCATAACACAGCTAGAGAGGTTAGTAGCAATATCATAACTTAAGACTGTAAAGACTTCCCACCATACCAATATCATCCAAATTGTAGACACCACACAATGTGTATTGTGCAATAATAAGACAGAGCCTAGGGGGTGTTGTACTCATATCATGGACATCAACTAACTCACTCTAACCATAAATCTTGGTCGATTTCAGGGTGAGCATAAAACATACATAACAAGTCAATAGAGAAATTGATTATGCCTTTGATTATGTAAACGCCTGGGCAAGCTTGTACCACTTCACCTTGATTAGCTCACTGGTAATCAGGAGTCTTTTGTTCTGCCATTGTAGAAACCAAATGGATACCTCTTCCTCAAGTTAACTATCTGAGATTGCTTGGCATGAAGAGCTATGCCCATGAGCACCTCATACTAATGATGCTTACTGAGTATCATGGCAATGACATGGTGAGAAATCTCAATGGACAAGTTGAACTCATATTTGGCTGATGCAGTAAGAGTCACCTGGAGCTAGATGAGTGCTAGATTTTGTTCTTGAAAATAACTAGTTTCTACCCATTAGTAAGCCTAGTAGACATGATCGATCACTTGCAACTGATAAAAAATAGCATCACAATAAAAACACAACAGAAAATAAGTACCAACGAGCTTATTAGAAACTATTCTATTACAGTATTATTTTAGCTTGGATTGAGTGACACAACACATAATAATGTGTAGCCCTCTGGTCTGACACCTCTCACCCTCCTTGGTATGAAACAAAAAAGTGCCTAAATAGACACAGAAGGCATACTCCTAGCTACTGGCTTAGGAAAGCAACAGAAAGAGATGAAGTCCCCTAATAAGCTATAGCCTTATACACAAGTCCTTCAAGATCCCCATGAGACTCAAACAGGGCTCACTTTATTAAACCTTACTAATTAAACTCAATTTGTTATCATACATTATTATTATATTTAGATTATCAATATAATTGATGGACCTCCACGAAGTTATAGGCAGATTCATGATCGAAAAGATAATTTTTATAACAATAAAATTGAAAATTTTAGTTTACATTTTGATTTTTTTTTCTAGATATAAATTATGATAGATCAAGTCAAATGAGAAATAAACTATCTAAAATAAAAAACTCAAGACGAAAATACATTTTTTTTATTTAAATGACATCAATTCGAATTTTCTACTTCATACATTTTATCCAAAAAATTCATCAAAAGAGACATTTAAAAACTAATAATAAATAATTAAAAAATTTATGAATTATACAAAATATCTTGAACCTCTTTCATTAGTTATGATAGATGATTGCATGTATAAATTCAAAAAAATATATCAAAAAACCACTTGAAAAGAAAAAAAAATTAAAATGAGAATATGATTAACATTGAATACTATAAATAAAATGAAGTACATGCAGCCTATGTTGCACGGACACGGATACGGACACGTGGATACGACACGGCAAGATACGGGGACACGGCAAATTCTAAAAAACTAGGATACGGATACGGCTAGGATACGTCATGATAAAAAAAATAAAAATAAAAATTAGTAATTATAAATATTAGGTATTTTAAAATAATTTAAAATTCTGTATTTTAAAATAATTTAAAATTTTATATTTTAAAATAATGTAAATAAAATTTAAACCCTCTAACACCCTCCCCCTCCCGAACCTTCCCCCCTCCCAAACCTTCCCCGCTCCCGAAACCCCCTCCTCCCCCTCTCGAGCCCCTCCCGAAGCCCCTTCCTCCCCCTCCCGCCCCCCTCCCGAAACCCCCTTCCCCCCCTCCCGCCCCCCTCCCGAAACCCCCTTCCCCCCCTCCCAAAACCCCCTCCCGCCCCCCCTCTCGAAACCCCCTCCTCCCGATACAGATTCCAAAAACCACGCGTTTTTGGAATCTGTTTCCAAAAACCACGCGTTTTTGGAATCTGTTTCCAAAAACCACGCGTTTTTGGAATCTGTTTCCAAAAACGCGTCGGATACGTTTCCAAACAACGCGTCGGATATGTCTCCGACGCGTATCCGATACACCACGTGGCGTATCCCATACGGATTTGTGTCCGATACGCCACGTGGCGTATCGGACACGTATCCGACGCGTGTCAAACCCGTGTCCACGTGTCGGACACGTGGACACGGCAGCTCCTAGGCGTATCCGTGCAACACAGCATGCAGCTATAAGTTATAGCTAGATTTGTTTCTACTAAGTTATAACCAAATTCATCTCTTAGAGCTATAAATTATCTTACTGGTGGCTATTAATTTTTATTATAATAAAATTTAAAATTTAGTTTACATTTTAATTTTTTTGAAAAATAAATTATGATATATCAAGGAATGTGAGAAATAAACCATCTTGAATGAGGAATTCATAATGAAAATACATTTTTTTACTTTAATGACAAATTTTATATTCCTATTTCATTCATTTTCTCCTAAAAACCCATCAAAAGATACGTACATAAGCAAAAACAATAATTAATTAGAAAATAATTATCTTCAACCTCTTTCATTGGTTAAGAAAGATGATTGCATATGTAAACTCAAAAAATATCAAAAAATGCACTTGAAAAAAAAATAAATGAGAATATGATTGGATACTATAATAAAATGAAATACATAGAGCTTATATCATCAAGAAAAAAAAAACAAGAGCACTTTAGAATATTTTTTCATGTTTGATATAAAAGTGAATTTGAAGGCTACATCACCAAATCCAATATAAAATAAAACATATAAAAACAAAAATAGACAACAGTATGGGAGTTGTAGGAAATGTCATGACATATGAGGCTAGAACATTAACCGAAATAGATACAATGAAAGACTTAAGCAAATATTATTTAGCTGAATTAAAAAAATATATTCTATCATATATGATGAAAGAATTGAGAGCAGGGAATGAACCATACACATCATTTTGGATAATTTTTTCTAGATAACAATGTTCGTATATTCCATGATGCATTTTTGATGATAAACAGAAAAAAAATATGAGTTAGACATCTACATAGAGCAAATTGGAAAGAAGAATGACACTGAAATTAGTATGTAATCATTCAAGATAAGTGATGAAATGTATACATTGCCAACTTGTTGTAATTTTATTTTATTTCAAAATCTAAAATAATGATCTAATTATAAATTACTATTATAATATGTAATATACATAGTTTAATAAAGATAAGTTGTAATTAAAATGGTCATTTATAATATTAAAAATATCAACATAAAAAAAATATTGAGTATGAAACTTATACTTAATGGCTAATTAATTATAAGGTCAAGATTACATATTATAAAATAATTTGAGGTAGAAAAGAGTTATTTTGCTAAAAAAAATACACAATTTATGATTATTTTCCGCGTGTTAGTCTAGTTACAAGAATAACAAAATAACTTGAAAAAATTAGTTCACTTCCAATTGGCAAGATAGTCGATAAACAAAGCTGAAGAGAGATATTATTACATTATTCTTATGACATAATTTTGAAATAAAACAAAACATTTTGATGGTGTATTCAGTTTTCTTGTTCATGCATCTCATCTTGTAGCAGCAAAAACATGTCATAGAGCCTAGGCACTCATTCATCACACCTTATTAATATAAGCATATCTAATAATTATTTATATGTATTAAACATTTAAATAATAAAAATTAAAAAAAAATAAATCTTACAAATTATCCATTTAAACATATCAATATATCATAATATAATAAAATTAAAATATGAAAAAACATAAACCGAAATAATTATAACATATATCCACACAAATAAATGTGAAAAAAAAAATACTCATAATAAACACAAATATATAATGAATGATCATTCGAGAAAAAAAATGAATGATGATGGAACTATATATTAACCCTTATATAGCAAGCATATTGCTCAAACTCCATTTCTAACTAACTCTAATAAGAAACACAGTACATTCTTCCTAGTTATTTTAAATATTTATATTCATATAAACATAAATATTTATATGCATTAAACTATAAGTTATCCCCCCAACACTTATTTCTATCATCAATGTCGACAAAAAACATAATCAAGTAGGTCGCATTGGTCAATCTTCTTCTTAATGCTTAGATATATTAAATGCATATCACATCATTCAAGCATTAATATTATAATTTATTTTTAGTCCTGAATTTGCAAAAAAAATAATAATACTTAGTTAATTTATATTAAATAAAGTAATTATTATGATATTATATATAGTTTATCAATTAAATTATTGAAGATATTCTTGATTGTTTTATATTTTAATGCACTACATGTAAAATGAAAAATTGCAATTACAAACCTTTATAAGTTTAGAATTGAAGCTACCTATATAAACAATTATTCTATTATATTATAAATATTAAGAATAAAAAATAAAAATAAATATTGTTAGAAAAATTGTAATTATATAATATAAACAATTAGGTGTGGGAGTTAGGTGCAAATTATAATTTTTCAAACTATGTGCAAAAGAATCAAGATTATGAATATGTTGAAAAAAAATATTGTACTTAAAGGTGATTATAATTTTGCTATCAATCTAGAGGAGTCCAAATTCTTTTTAAGAAAAAACTGCATTGATAAAAAAATTTTATCTAAACCCATGTATAATATCAAGAGTCAAACTCTTAGCCGCAAAACTCTAATACAACATCCACTATTTGGTGGCTTTGATACCATATTGAAAGTAGAGAACACTTAGTATATTATATTTTCAAAAAATATTTACTCAAGAAGCACATATATTGAAGCATATAAAATATTAACTTGTTTAAAACATATACGATAAACAAGTGAAATGCCAAAGATAATATTTGTATGAAATATTTTATGAAAATCTAATCCTTCAATTTTTAATATCCAATTATAATCAATTTAATAGATTCTAACATATACGGAAAAAATATTATTACAATTAGTTCATATAGATAAACTTATTTATAAATTATTTTTAAATTAATATCCAATTGAAATCAGTTTAATAGATTGTAACATCATACAATAATAATTTTAAAATTATTTCATTATTTATTATTTATTATTTATTATTTTTATCATATTTAATAACATCAATGAAAAAATTAGTTCTAAAAATTTAATGAAAAAAAGATTGAATAAGATTTTATAGAAAAAATACAAATCTAGTCTAATTTAGAATATGATTTTTACAAGCACAATTTCCCAAAGGTGATTACATGTTCAAGAGAGATGTATCCTATTTGATTTAGTAGGGGTCAAACTAGCATAGATATGTACATCTCTCAAATCCAGCATGTCAAACAATACATAAAAAAACATATGTATTGAATCTCATGCAAACACCACTTAATAATGAGTTCATTAAATTTAGATAAACTTCATATTCAGAAACCCTTTTATTAATTTTCATGAGTTTGCAAGGAAAGTATGACTAAACTCATGCTAGCATGGGCATTTCACTTATATTTGCAAAAGATCTTAAACTTGTTTATGGTATGCATAAAATGCTTCCAGCACTCTTCTTGTAAGATCCCCATATCAACCAGTATAACTGTCACAATTAAAAATTAATAAATAAAAAATAATTAATAATTAATGAACTTAAAAAAAATAAAAAGACGTTAGTAAAAAAGCAAAAAATATTTTCAAACACAATATAATAAATATTTATTAAAGAAATTTAGGGAATAAGACATAAAAAAATTATAACAAGACATTAATAATACTTTAAATAATAATATTGCAATAAGTTTTTTCATAAGAACTATTAAAAACAAACAATTTACTAAAATTTCTCATTATGTATATGTTTAATATAATAAACCTAATAATACAAATCAAATTAGGAATAATTTCTCTCATTAGAATAAATATAAAATACATTAAAATAATTTAAGAGACTTAGCAAACTATAAAATTTTTACGATCTTTACAAATCAACAAGTCTAAAAAAAACCAATTGGATGTCAAACACTATTATAATTTTATATATCTAATATTAAATCCAAGTGTTAGCTATCAATATTTGATATTGATAATAAAACCAATAAAATGATGATTTAAAAAAATAAAGTGACAATTTTTATTTTTAAAATTCAAAAAAAATCTTTTATGATAAGACGAATATATGTTTATCTATATACACTCATAATAAAAATTAAAAATTAGTAAAATCACAAAATGAAAATACTCTAGAATGTTTAAAAACAATTGTATCGTCATCAACTAAATTTTATATTAACTATTGAATATCAGCTTTATAGATCATACTTTTTCAAATCACTATGTTAAAAATATTTATTCTCAATCTTTTAGTTAAATCTTTATTAATCACTTCTACCTAATTCTTTTTAAGTTTACTTCTTGTTTTTACTCTTTCCACTCAACCAAGCTCACATTTTCTAGCTGATATACTATGAGATTTATATTAAACATGATAAAATTGTCTTAAGTAATTCTAATTTTATTATCTACAAAAGTTATTTTAGTTTTATTACAAATAAATTTATTTTTAATTCTATTTTTTATAGTTTATCATACATCAATCTTACTAGTTTCAACTCTACAACAATTGTCATATGTATATATTACTTCTTAAGGTGTTTTATGAAACTTGTCAAACTATTTAATAATTGTCTATGAAAAAATAATACCATATACATATCTTTATTTGGTTCATCTCACTTGGATTATGAGATATATCCTTATCAATCTAATCATCTCTACTTAAGATGAATCCTATGTATTTGAAATAATTAACTATTGACATTTCTTGTTTTCTCACTTTTATCATACAAAATTTTCACTCAACATAATTAAACACATATTTTAAGTATTTCATATTTTATATAGTTAATTCTAAATCTCTTAGACTGAAGTGTCACCCTCCAAATTTCTAGTTTATCTAAACCTTCCAAAATAATATCATCAAATTCAATTTTTTTGTAAATTAATGAAAAAGATACAAATTAATGTATGCAATATATTACATTAAAGTGAGATTATTTTAGAACACACTAATGAAGTATTACCCTCATTTACACCTTCCTTATCAATCAATAACTATTTACATACAAAAAAATTTGTTTGTCTACTTCCTTTATATAATTATATATGGAATATATAAAGTATACAAATAAAATCATCATCAATATTCAAGATAAAATATTTGTGAGAACAAAAATAGAGTCTTTACATATATGCATATTTAAATTTAAAATTAATTTTATTTAATATTATTTCAAACTATATAAAAAATTTATTATATTATAAGTCACTCTTCACATTCACAAGAAAATTGAAAAAATTTCAAAGTCCTTGATATTCAAAATCATCATCACATACTACATTTGAACCATCAATATGCAAATATTCATCAACACTATGAAAAAAAAATTTAAAACATTTTAGGAAATAATGGCACTAAAAAAATAAACAAATGATACACAAGTTTTTTTTTAATTAGCATTGATGAACAACAAACAAGAATTTTATCATAAATATACCAAAGTTGAATTTGAATTTTCAAATATTCATTCCACAATAATTATACGATAATTTAAATAAGTATTAGCATAAAGATTATAAGTAAACAAAAAAGTCAACCATAAAAAACCAAATACAAGGATATAAAAACATATGTTAATATTTTAAAAAAAAGCCATTACAAAATTATTCATAATGAATGAAATGGGGCAACAAGAGAATTATTTATTTTATGACATTGAATTGTAGTATAATCTTTAATCAATTTGAGCAACCCATAATATAAAGGACAAGAAATATAAATAAATTTTGATGAAGAGCATGATAAAGAAAGTTGACAAATAAATTATGATTCAAATAGTTACCAATAATGAGTTAACATATGTAAAAGAAAATTCATTAATAAAAAATAGAATCTACATTAGATTATCTATGCAGTATATTATGTTGATTTGATATTTAAAAATTTTGATTACAATCCAAAAGTTTTAAACTTAATCATAAAGACTCAAAAAATAATTAAATTCATATATAATCATAATTGATTGCTTGCACAAATACAAAAGATGTGTAGATGAGACCTTGGTCACTTTGAAGTTACAAAATTTACAATCAATTACAACGCCCAATACATATTGAAAAAAAAATAATAAATTCAAAGAAAATTTTTATTAATAATAAAGGGGCATTCTAATTAAGCCCAAAATGAGGGAGGTGTTTAAAAACTCATGTTTGACAATGAAAACTAAAAAAGATAATTGAACTGGTTTCCATCGATAAGCAATACATTATGCAACAAATTATCAATTCAAAAGTTGTTCAATTCATTTATATGAGTTAATTATAATAATATATTAATACAAAAGGATGGGCGAAACAAATCATAAAAAAATTAAAGCATTAAATCATAAGTTGCTAATGATCCCAAATTATTATAACAAGTACATGATATCTTTGAAAACTTAAGTCTACAAGAGAAACATATCAATTATTTTGAAAATAAAATATAATCACTAATTAGTTTTCAATTTTTAAAAATGGTGCCATCAAAGAAACAAAGTAATGAAAGATCCACATTTTTTTTAGAAGTGTCTTGCATTGTGGAACAAACACACTATGTTAAGAACATGAGTATTGGTAAAGTAAGAAATTATTTCAAATATACTAAGTTGTATATGCATTTTCAAATATTCACTCCTCCAATAATCATACAATAATTTAATATCATATAGATTATAAGTAGATAAAAAAATCATGTCACCAAACAAAATCAAATAAAAAGTTATAAAAAATGAACTAAGGCACTAGGAACATCAAAAATTTTATGATACAATCAAATAGTAGTATAATCTTGAAATCAATCTGTGTATCACATCATATAAAGGACAATAAATATAAATAATTTTTTTTTGAAAACATGATAAAGTAAATTAACAAAGAAATTATAATTCAAATAATTACCAATAATGGATTAACACATGTAAAGAAAAATGTATTGATAAAGAAATATAATGTACATTGAATACTGAATGTAATATATTACATTACTTTCATATTTAAAAATATAGATAACAGGCCAAAAGATTTAGACCTAATCAATTAAACCCAACAAATAACTAATTTCATAAATAATCATAATTGGTAGTTGGCACAAATGCAAAGGATGTGTAGATGAAGCCTTGTTCACTTTGAAGCTACAAAATTTGCAATCCTTTATATAGCCATATACAATAATTTTTAAAATTTAATAGATTCAAAAAAAAATTTTTATTAATGACAAATAAGCATACTAATTAAGTTGAATACAACCCATGCACTTAAAAATTAATGTTTGACCATACAATAAAAAGTATTAAAAATAAAGAATTGATATTTCATAACTAACTAAACTTTTCAATCAAGTTTGAATTCTACTATAACTTCTATTTCTCAATATTACAAATTAAAAAATACTTATTTTTAAAAATTTAATTTGATCTCAAGTCTATATATAAAGATCTTCACAACATAGCTTGGTAAACATAAAACTTAATCAACATAAATTTTTTATTTTAGCACACCTAATATAAGACATGTTAGTTGTATTTGTTTTTTCAATTTTTCGGAAATAACATTCAGAATTAAAAATAAAATGCTAGACAAATTCAAATTTTCATTTAAAGAGATATAATAAAAGTTTCATTGATTTCGCAACTAGGAATAGGCAATGATATTATAATATACCAGAGTTGATACATATTTTACTTTTGATAATAGTCTTTCACATTTAAATTAAACATATATTTTTTTATTTACCTCTTATTTTTTATATCTTTTATTATCTTGTACAGTTGATAAAAGAATTTAAGAATAATTATTTTAGATCACTAAGTTGTCATTAATTTACATCATTAAAAGTAAATTTTAGTTTTAAAATAATGTTATACTATATTTTTCTGGAATAGCTTCAAAATATATTATACAAAATATTGTGCATCAGCTGGAACATGCTTCAGGAAAGACGCACACTCATAGGATTCACTTGTATCGTACAGCCTATTGAACATGTGCTTGCCTAAGAATTATAACAGGCATGCTTGAAACACCTTTAATTTTATTAACATTAATTTATTAACATGATAATACATACTTTGTTATATTATGAATCTGCATTCTCATTTGAATAATAACTACAAAATCTTACAACTTGAATCAAGTTTCCATCAACAAAATGACTAATAGTATAAGTGACAACAGCCCAATTTCTCTCACCAAGTTCCCCCACGCCCCCACTCAAAGGACAGATACTCCATTTAAACACATATCAAGTCCGGTTATTGACTACACAAAACATGATATGTATAACAAAGCACTGATACTGTGTCCATTCAGCATCCTAAAATCTAACTAGGTTAAAGTTATAGAATGGAAAAAAAAATTCCCATCTTGTGTCCAACATTTTATGGAAAAAAAATACAAAGCACTGATACTTTGCAACCAAATAAGAGAGTTCAATGTGACTATTTACAAGCAGTATTTTACAAAGGCGGAAAAAAATAGCATTTACATATTACAGGTATATTTGACATTCAGACAACTTTACAATACAAGGAAAATAATGTTTTTCAACATCATGAAAATTCACTTACCAAACTCTTGGGCATTGAAGGTGTCACTGGTATCAATTGCTTTGATTGTTTAATTGCCAATTCCTCAAGCCTTTGAGTCGGGATGGATAACTGCAATTTAAAAACAAACTTGAGCAACAAGATATAATTACTTTATTAACAAAAGGGAAAACACATTAAAATGTAAAATACATGTGGAATTGATCGAGTTCTTGCTGGAGCCTGCACTAATGCTTCGGCCATGTTGAGACATGTCATTACACTTGGCCCATTAGAAGATGTCAAAGCAGCATGTACACCATGCAAGGGAGATACTTCACAATTCCCTGTTACAGCAGGCACCTCAGCTAATGAAGAAGTCCACCCCCCTCCACATATGGTCGAATTACCAGAATGTATACTCTGGACAGCCATTCCAAAATTGGGAGATGAAACCCTTCCAACATCAGGCATTCCATGCCTCTCTTCACTTCCTAGTGAGGGAAAGTCCTTCTCAAACTGTGTCTTTGGTATCATGTTATTAATATGACCAACAGAAATTGAGCAATTTCCATTTGTGTGAATGGAACTGCCAATTTTTGCATTTTCTGCATTGGCCCTACACAGAACCTCAAACTGTTTCCTAGACAATGTCAAACTTGACTGACGAGATTTATCTTTTTCATTCCATCCTAATACTGCACTTCCTGAAAGATTAGTAGAACGATCACCACCCCTATGATCCCTAAAACTTGCCCTTTCTCTATCCCTTTCCCGATCATTTTCACGATGACTTCTATAAAAATTAGTGTAGGCATGTTTTGATGATCCATTACTAGAAGTCCTCCGTGAATTTGAAGATGAAGTCCTTTCCATATATGTCACACGGGTGAAATCAAAGTCACCAGAACTTTTATAATTCTTGTTCCTGGTATTGTACACCGCAGAAGAACCATCTAGTTTTCAAAACAAAATGAATATTAGATCCACCAAGAAATTCAAAAAAGATTACATGATGTAATAACTTTTCACTACCTGAAGGTGAAACAGATGCAACATGGTGGACGGAACTGCAACCAACCGAAGCACTTCCAGTGCTTCTCAACCACTCTGGAACTAATGTAGGTTCATTTCTTTCCATTTTGAGCAGCACATAACATTTTAAACTTTAAACCAATAATAACATCGAGCCTCTAACAATTTTAAACATCCAAGTACGATTCCCAGTATATACCTAGGGTAGCTGACTTATTTTTCATATAAAACCCTTTGATGCTTGACGACGTTACCAGATTATCCAATTCTCCGATCAATACAGTCAAAATTTTTATGGTAATTGATAACTAGAATAATTTTTGTTTTAAAATAACAATCTAAATCTGTATCATGGAATGATTTTATAGAATCTCGATCCAGATAGGAGAAAGAAATCAATCAATATTTAACATCAGACCGCTTACACTGCTTCATACGCATATAACGTCAGATGCATGAGATTCACGTTCAACGTGACTTTATGCAAATCACCTTAGAATATTTTCCACGAAAGAGATGGCAATCCAATAGGCATCCACAAAAAAAAAAAAGAGAACCAGAAACCCTAGGAAACAAAAACGCGTAGAATATATATCCTCGATGTTACAGATGTGAGCATGAAATGAGAACCGGTGAAGCAAAAAAGAACAATTAGATTAACAGATGAATATCGCCAATATCCCAATATCTGAATGAGCAACTTGGTAACCGCTCTAAAACATCACCAGAATCACAAAGAATCGTTTTGGAAAAGATAAAGAAGATAGATAGTAACTTTAATTCGTATCTGTATCGAGTTTTATGGAAAAAAAAATTAGGGTTTTGTCTGTTGGTGATGGATCAATAAAAGCGACGGAGCGTGCACTGATGCTTCGCAACCCGAAACACTCGAGGAAAAGAGCCTACAGTCTTCTGAATTCAGATTTCAGAATCATTTCGTATGTTGTGCGACCTTAATTGGCGATTGGCGTTCAAGATTTTTTGGCATAAGCTTCTTTTTTTTTTAAGTGAAAATTATGTTTTAGGGTTTCAGAATAAAAATAATTAATATTAGAAAAATTAAAATTGCAACCCTAGCGGATTAGTCGAGTTTAGGTCTTATGGTGAAGCAATTCAGGACAATGCCGCCCACGGCCCACCCCCTCGTAACGGCCTGCATGCCCCCTGGCATTAGGGCTAGTCCTAGTACCATTCTATTTCTAGATCTTGTTTTAGGCATGACACTTTTGTGTCACACGCCAATATCTCGTGTCAGGCTCAGTCTTTTGTCACTCGACTCACTTAAAACATCTAATTGCGGATCAGCCTAAAATCAAAAAAGTCAACTTAGATTGATACTCAACTCACCCTTTGTTTCCACTAGAGTTTATCAACCTAAAATCAAAACATCTAATTATGAAACTCATATTACAATTATGTTGGTCTTCAGTTAGATCAGATTGAATAAGAATGTGTCATATTACAATTATCAACTCAACTCAGCCTTAATTTCAAAAATAAAAGTCAACATAGAGTGTGTCATTCGTATCATTTATAAAATATAAAAATTAATAAAAAATTCATTTAATTTTGATATTTTGCTTACAAACTACATGTTTAATAAAAGTTATGAATATAAATCAATGTATTTGTGCATAGGCACTTTATTATTCAATATAATTTTAATTATACTTAAATGTTAATGTTAGATATTTAAACAAAAAATAAAAATAAAAATAATAAATGCATTTGAATATAAAAAATAAGTATTTAAAATTTAAAATAAAAAACATCTAAGTACATAATATTCATTACAACCCAAAGAAAAATTAATTTGTCAAATTTATAATAATAAATAAATATTTAAAATAAAAAAAAATATAGCTAATAATTTACTACTTTGTCAACATTTAATAGGTCACTTGTATGCTTTATTGATTTATCATTTCATTTTGAAACAAAAAATAAATAAATAAATGTTATTGCTAGCCTATAATTGATAAGCAAAAAGAATAATTGTTAAATGAAAATTTTTAATATCTATAAATTACTAAAAAATTAAAAAATAAACCTTATAAAGTAAGTTGTTAAGTTTCATTTCCAATTATTCAAAAATTTCTAAAAAAAAATATTTTTACCAACAACATATGAATATATATATTTATGTATTTGATATGATTAGAATACAATAAAAATTAAAAAAAAAATTAAGAAAAAAATCTCAAAGAGTCACATATATTAATTTCTTCAATCAACTCAAGTTTAAATTAATAATTATCATTTTATTATTGTATTAATCCTTCAATTCTCGTACCAAAAAATAAAATAAAATAGCATATATATTAGTTTTCACTATTAATAATGTAGTGTATGTGTAACTACATACACTCACTATAACACATATCTATAAATAATGTAGTGTTCACTATTATTAATACACTAGATTATATATTATATATGCACAATAGTATATATATACATATATGTATTATAGAAGATATACACTAGCACTATTATGTATCCGATTTGTATGTAGTATATATACTAAATTATATACATTACAATGTATATTATATATATATAATACAATAGTGAATATGTATTAATATATCTTTAAACAAGTAAAAATTTGAAGGAGAACATTTATTGTATGTATAAATTTGTAAATATGAATTAATTCGAAATATCTTTGTTGTTTTCAGAGTATCTTTCTTGGCTCTTTTACCATGCAACTGTGGAGTAATGAATACATTACCACTTTAAAACTCTCGCCATAACAATATTGTTAGACTATTTTTCTCTGAATATTATTTTTATATTTTATGATAATGCTAGGAAAACTTATAATAAAATAGTAAATATTGTTTTTTTTGTTTCAAGACTTATAATTTTCATTATTAACAAAAAATAAACATATTATGATTATTTCAATTATGCTTAGAAAAAAGAATAATAATACTTGACAAATATAAGTTTATTGTTCATAATCTAGATAGAAAATGGCACCCTATTAGTAAGATTGTAGTAATATATTTCAGTGAGTCTATCTTGACTATGGTGAATGATAAAGTTTTATCTTTTAGTACTAGTATATTTGAGTATATTGAGCATAACCAATAAAATGTATACTACTAAAATTTATTGAATTACCGACCAATTATTTGATCGCTAATTCGGTATTTTTTGGTTAGTAAACCAAATAGCGACCAATTACTAACTAAAATATTTGGTCACAATTTTGCTCATCGCTAATTTTTTTATAGACAAAAAATCAGTCAGTCGATAAATTACTTGACCATTTACTGACCCTCTACCGACAAATAATTATCGACTATATTTTGACAATTTTCCTACCAAAATATTCTAGTCTATACATTGGTCTTCAAGTGGTCGGTAATTAACTACCATTTACATATCATTCACCGATAAATAATTACCGACTAAATTCCAACTATTTCCTGACCAAAAATAGTTGGTCGGTAAATGGTCTCCAATTTGTCGGTAATTACTAATCGATTATAGACCATTTACCGACAAACAATATCCGACTATATTTCGACTATTTTTAGACCAAAAGTATTAGGTCGATAAATAGTCTCCAAATGGTTAGTAATTACCTATAATTTACAAACTATTTACCGACAAATAATTTCTAACTATATTTTAACTATTTTTCGACCAAATGCATTAGGTTGGTAAATAGTCACAAAATGGTTGGTAATAACAAAAAAAATACGATCAAAAACCGACCAAAATCTTTTAAAATCATTAGTTGGTAATTGATCTCCAAAAGTATTACCGACCATTTGATGGTTTTTTACAAATCATTGAAATTAAAAATTTTGGTCAATTTTTGGTCACAATTCTATCTGTAAATATCAACCAAATTTTTTTTTCCAATTTTGATGCAGTCTACAGAAACATATATAGATAACACAACAAAAAAATCCAAGTAACTTCCAGTTTTTGATGCAGTTGATGCAGAAACATATACAAATAACACAACAAAAAAAAACAATAATTAACTCTAACAAAAAACTATATATATTGCATATATATATTAAATACATCAAGAGAAAATAACAAAAATGAAATACAAAATCAAAGTTTAAGGCTTTGAAAAAAAATGTGTGTAATACACTCAATCATCCAACATAGTTTCATAATCATTATGCTGTAAGGCTGCGACATATCTGGTCCACACAATGAGATGTCAGGTATTAGGGTAGAGTTGTCTGCTACTGCTAGACCTGATGCACTTGCTACATATATTACTGTAGGTGATGGAGTAGATGCTGTAACTGGAGCATTATGCCAAATAATACAAGGTAGAATATTAGGATTGAACTACAATCCTCCTTCCTGAAAGTTTTTTGTAAGCCAGTCAAAATACATATGTAACTCATCCCTATCATCCTCATAGTCAATTATGTGTCGCTCAGTATTGGCCAACTGATATTGTATACCATTTCACATCGTGTCCTGAAATTTCTCCATCGTCGAGAATAAATTCGAAACTGGTCCTAAAAATTCAGCTTCATAATCTAGTTGTCTATGTGAGTAGAATGATGGTATCGATGAAACAATGCCATAGATGAGCATCTTTTCCTTGCCATCAATAGTCGCATATCAAATCTGATTCACATCAAATGGTGGAGCTAATCAATGAGAAATACCTATTGCACTTTCACATGAACTTAAAGTAAACTTGGAATACGCTTGAGTCGTAGTAGCTAACATTTTCTCATGTCTCATCTAATAAAAATGTACGAAAAGTATTTCAATTTATATTCAAACGAAAAAAAGAAAAGTTAATTTTTTTTATGAAACTTACATTTTTTGCATGAGATCTTTGATCAACAAAAGTATGATCATCATGACCCTTCATGTGCGTGTATTTGAATAAGCGAGAAGCATTGGGCTTCTTACCCTTTTTTCGTGTCTATAATTACACACAATACATGCGTTAAATTAATTAAAAAAAAAATTCTTATGAGAAATGAAATTTAGACATAATTGAATATATTTCACTAAGTAATAAACATAAAAAATATAAATTAGAAATAATACCAATGCTCGTTCGTGCTCACGCATAAAGCGAGATCCACATGTGTGTGTAGATATGCCACTACCCTCTCCAGCCCGCTCTGAGCAATGATTGCTGCTCTATTTATCACACCTCTTCCTATAATCTAAATCTTCCCATCTGCTCCGTCACTCCTTGAAAAGATGATACGGGACACTCGAATCTTTTTCTTTCTACTTCAACCATTTATCTTTGATCTCATACACGGTGTCTTTATGCCAGCTGGCATCATGTTTGTAGAACACACTTTTGACCGCCTCCTTTGGTTGTGTCCACTTGTAAACTTTCTGTAATTATAATTAAAAAATTTTTTAATCATCGAACAAAAGAATAAATAAAAGATGTAAAAATTTTTAGGTAGTAATATTTACCTTAAATTTTCTCCAAATCATCAATTGGTCTCTATGTGTGAGTAACTTCCAATTATGTTTATTAGGTTTAAAGGATTTCCTAAAAATTGTCCTCATAACCCTAAAAATTGAACCAGGCAGATCTAACTTCGTCCTGTAACCCAGAATTTTTTAGTAAGTAAGAAATAAAATAATAAATTGATAAATCATTTGTTAATTTTTATATCTTACGAATTATCAATTGTCGGATCAAACTGAGCAATAGGGAGAGTCTAATCTGCAGGGTGCTCGGAGGAAAACTCTCCATCTCCATCCACTACCTCCTCTCCCTCCCACGTCTCTTGATCATTCATCAAAATCTCAAGACCATTATGTGGATCAGTCAGCTGATGCTGCTATTATGGTACATTTACAATCTTCTCTATCAGCTGTGGCATCTCATCTACCCATGACCCTCTACCAGTTTCAGGCATACATGAGGCCATGCTGCATATTCCATGACTAGCACAACCTTGCAACGTGATGCCTCTACCCCATCGACATGTCATATCTATTAAAAATACAAAGGGCAATGAAAATAAACAAAAATTAATTAATGATTAAAATAACATAAAACTTATTGTTTACTCATTCTCATCAGAATCATCCAAATCTGATTCGTCTTCTTCTTTAGATGTAGTAACATCATTTCAGACTCCTTTTTGTTGCTCGTTGCTTCCTCATAATCAATTAAATTTCCATCAACATCTACATCCCTACTTGTATCTATCTCAGAAGATGTGAATAAAAGGACGTCTTCATCTCCCATCACAGCTTCGATTATAACATCATTATCATCAGTTTGAAAAGCTAGTTCATTAAATCAGTACTCGGTGATGTGTAGATTTCAATTTAAGCTCTTGCTTTGATCTTGCAAATAGCTTTTCAATCCTTTCTAGGACCGGTATGACCCAGATATTCACAATAATAAACCTATGATGCTTGTACTGCTAAGACAAAGGTTCAGACTTATTGAATCATTTTTTATTGTGCACATCAACAAGTTTATATCTAGGGTGGACAACAATACTAAAATGTGGTGTTTGGTTGAACCATTCACATTTGAATAATATAGTTTTTTTAACCGGGAGGGCTTCAAATTCGAACTCGATCACTTTGACTAGAGTCCCGTAATAGTTATATTCAGTTTCATTATATATGGTTCCTTTAATGCATACCCGCATATTGTCTATTACCCGGTAACTACCATATGATTTAGTGTAAAATTTAAAACTATTCACATAGTAACTGTTGTACATTCTAACCTCTCTTAGGTGACCTCGTGTTATACTTCTAATACAATTTTGTTTCGCAATAATCATAATCATTGAAATTTTATTTGCACAATTATGAACATGTAATCAAAATTAAGTGGATTATTTAGATTATAATAATAAATTTTTATTAGAACAATACAATTGTTTTGTGATTTTCATTATAAGTAAACATACGTATTTTTTAAAAAATAATGGAAATTCTTTCTCCGTCACAGCATTTATAGCTTCGTCATTCATGTTTAAAAACTCTTTATGTTTATCTATAACAAAATCACTAAAAAAAAGAAATTAGAAATAATTGATACATTAATAGGAAATAGTAAATTATAATGCTAAATATATCTCATTTTACTAATAGAAAATACTTACTCAATGAATGGTTGAACCTCTGGATATTCATTAAGATATATAGATGAGATATAGTATAATTATAGTCTACTAGATACCTTTTCCCTTTAGTACCAATTGTTTTACCTAGAGGCTTGAAAATTTTAAACATATCATTATTCACATTATCATAAAGATAAACCTCATTCTAATTTTTCTTAAGTGAAAGAGTTGGATCTCCTTTTTTGAAATAGAATGATGCGAATTTTGCAGCCTCATCTATAATATAACCAATTGATATATAACTCTCAACCTGAGCCATATTCATTATTGTATGCTTTATTTTCCTCAAGTATCTACAAAAAGATTATTGAAAATTACAAGTTATTTTTGTGTATATATAAATATATATATAGGAATAGAATTGGTTGAGTGAATTAATATTACCTTTTTAGAGGATACATCCAACGATAATAGATGGGACCAGCAATCCTAGTTTCG
Organism: Sapria himalayana; assembly: GCA_029783825.1. Classification (NCBI taxonomy): domain Eukaryota; kingdom Viridiplantae; phylum Streptophyta; class Magnoliopsida; order Malpighiales; family Rafflesiaceae; genus Sapria; species Sapria himalayana. The sequence goes on along the minus strand of JAREIK010002246.1, from coordinate 218,786 downwards.
TATGCCAAGTGCAATAAAAGATGTTTCATTGAGTTAAAAAAACTATGAGGAAAGATTTTCTCAAGATTACATTAGATAACAGAAATTTGTTCATCTAGATTCCTCAACTCCTCGTCAATCAATGAAGAAAAAGTTAGTTGCTTGAAGAATAAAGAAATCTTAGATATCGGCTCCAATATTCTATTAGGCATGAATTCTCAAAGAGTAATTAATAATAATCTTTGCAAGAATACATGACAATCATGGCTCTTCATGCCAAACATCTTAAGTTTTTTCACATCCACACATCTCCCGAGATTAGAAGTATACACATTTGGAAGTCTAAGTTTTTTTTACCTGCTCCAACATAATCTTCTTCTATGATTTATTCAGAACAAATGGCACATCAGGGTATTTATTGGCGATAAGATTTTTTACAAATTGAGGACGACGATAATAGTTATACAACTCATCTCTTGACATGTAAGTATCCTTAGTTTTCCCTGAGTTGTTAAACACCTTAATGAAAATATTGTCAAATACATTCTTCTCGATGTGCATAACATCTAGATTGTGCCAAAGCAAGTGTTCATGCCAGTTGGACAAATCCCAGAGAATACTTCTCTTATTCCACCCACAAGTCTTAGATATAGATACATTCATAACCTCAGCATCAACATCTATCACCTTCCTCAAGCCTCTGTTATTCAGATTCTTGCGGAATTTCATCCCCAAATCTATCCCCTGGAAATTGTTTAGTAACCTTTCTATTTAAAAACATAAATTCCTCCATCATACATAAGTCTAGAAATAAATTATACGACATCACCACCACATACCACACAGAATATTACTGTCCAGATTGACCAAACAATTGTAAACCATCAGCAAATAAACCCAGCCTAACATTTAGAACTTTAGAAAAAAAATAAGAAAAACACCCATCAAAATGTTTCCAAGTAGGGGCATCAGAAGGGTGACACATCTTATCATCCTCCATATGATGCTCTGAATGTCACCTCATTTCATTAGATATCGTGGTTGAAGCATACAATCTTTGCAACCTAGGTGTTATTGAAAAATATTACATCTTCTTATAAAGCACCTTCAACTTACGAATATACAATCTATTTCTAGATCCCCTAACCTTTTGCTTTTGCTGAGCATGCCCACATATTTTATAACTATTAAGGTCACTGTCATCACCCCAATATATCATACAGTTGTTCACATGGTAATGAATGACTTGTATGAGTAATCCCAAACCTTTAACTAACTTTTTCATGCTATAGAAATCTAATGGCATCAAATTATCTTGTGGTAACAATTCTTGAATAAAATTAGATATATCATCAAACCATGCATGCGAACACTTATGTCTGCACTTTATTTCTAACATCCTCACTGCTGCAAAAAGTTGAGTATGCTTAGAATTTCCCTCATATACAAGTTTGTCTCCAGCTCGAATCAACTCATAGAAATTTCTTGCCTCGGCATTGGATTCCTCATTTGGGTTGAATTTAGGACCTACAGCATCAAAAACTATTTTATGGGTATGTAGTATGATTCATATTATTCAAGACCATCTGATCAATTTTACTTACTAACACCCATACTAAACTCGAATACCTCAGGTAGACTTGCTTTTCACCATGGTATATCCAAACATAGTAATCCACCACAAAACTATTTCTATACAAATGAATCATCACAATCTCAACATTCAAAAACTTTTTATTATGACATTTAACTAAAGTGCGATGACACCTTATATCTGTTCCACCATTCACACACTTAGGATGTCTAAGAGCAAACTCATCAAATTCATCAACTTTACCCCCCCATTCATTAGAGAACATTCCATTCACTATTCTACCCTTGTACATCCATTCATGATCATCTTCCATAATTAGTTAAAAAAATCAATTTATTTAACAAATGCGATGGTCTCTGATTATAGTTATATATAATTATATAGACATTTATGTAGATATACAAATATTTATACATAGTTATGCACATATAGTTTAAAATAATGTTGTATGTTTTTATACATGTAATTATAAATATAGTTACATGTGGTTATCCATATAGTTACATATAAAGTTATATGTAGTTATAAATAGTTATATATAAGTAAACATATAGTTATATATAGATATATTCATACAAGTAGTTATAAGTAGTTATATATAAATATATACAAAGTTATATACAAATATTTTGATTTAATTATATGAATACATATATGTATATATAGTTGCAAATATAGTTATATATAATTATATATGCATTTATTTAGTTATAGAAATATTTATATATAGTTATACATATATAGTTTAACAAAATGTTGTATGTTGTTATACATGTAATTATAAATATTGTTACATGTGGTTATACATATAGTTACACATATATTTAAATGTATATTTATACATATAGGTTTATATATTTGTTCATTTAATTTTATATATTTATACATTTAATAATGTATAGTATAGATATAGTAAAATACTTTTTATATATCACTATATACAAATATATATTAAATAAAAGCTGTAAATTTAATATTTAAATATAATTATGCATAAAACTTTTAAAGTTATTCATATAGAAAGTTACAATTATTTATAGTTATATATTAGTTTACATATAATATATATAGTTATAAATAGTTATATATAATTAAATATATAGTTATATATAGATATATTCATACAAGTAGTTATACATAGTTATACATAAATATAAACAAATATTTTGATTTTATTATATTAATACATATATCTATATATAGTTACAAATAGAGTTATATATAATTATATAGACATTTAATAAGATATACAAATATTTATATATAGTTATACACACATAGTTTAAAAGAATGTTGTATGTTGTTATACATGTAATTATAAATATAGTTACATGTGGTTATACATATAGTTACACGTATAGTTAAACATATATTTATAATTGTAGGTTTTATATTTGTTCATTTAATTTTATATATTTATACATATAGTAATGTATAGGTATAGATATAGTAAAATACTTTTTAAAATACTACTATATACAAATATATATTAAATATAAGCTGTAAAATTAATATTTAAATATAATTATGCATAAAACTTTTAAAGTTATATATATAATAAGATATAATTATTTATAGTTATATATGATTTTACATATAATATATATAGTTATAAATAGTTATATATAATTAAACATATAGTTATATATAGATATATTCATACAAGTAGTTATATGTAGTTATAGATAAATATATACAACATCATAAACAAATATTTTGATTTAATTATATGAATACATATATGTATATATAGTTACAAATATAGTTAAATTTAATTATGTTGAGTGTTACATAGTTATACAAATATTTATATATAGTTATACACATATAGTTATAAATATGTATGTAGTTAAAGATATAATTATATATAACATTTATATAGTTATAAATTTAGTTAAATATAATTATATATAGTTATATATTAGTATACTAATAATATATTTTTTTAGAAATATAGTTATATAGAAATATACATATAGTTATACATTATTATATAATTAAGAATTAGTTCCTTAAAGTTACATATATAATTATAAAAGTAGTTTACTTTATTATAAATAAAGTTTTAAATACTTTTATATAAAATGGCATATGATTATATAATTAAACACACATATCTATATAATATTTGTGAATAAAATATTTTTATAAATATTATTTAAATATTATTATATTTATATATAACTCTTTTATATATTATATATAGTATATATAGTACATTTATATAAACATTATAATTATTCTATATTTATATAAAAAACAATTTTACAATATAAATATTTATAAAATTGTTTAATCATTTAATGTTAAATAATTGTTATATAAAAAATTATTTTAATGAATAGTTTTATGTAAATGTTGTATAGATATTTACAAACATAAATACATATGTATAAACATTTATATATAACATTATATATTTATATAAACATATCAATGTGTATTATATATTTATATATATATTTATATATATTAAAGTATAGACATTTATACATAATGTCATACGATTATATAATGTGTATATATACTGTTATATGTTTATAATTTATTCGGATACAACAAAAATATAACCCATTAACATTAAGATTAATATTTCTTAAGTTACTGAAGCAGATAAATCAATCATTATATAATTATTTTGTTTTTATATAATAAAGAATAGACATTTAAGATTAACATTATATGAAAACTTGATTTAACATTAATTATTATATATATTAAAGTATAGACATTTATACATAATGTCATACGATTATATAAATATAAACCATTAACATTAAGATAATTCGAATGCAAACATTTTGTAATTGAAATCAAATTTAATAAAATCCTAAAAATCTAAATGGTAAAAGAACAAAGATTAAACTGAAAAATTAATTAATTAATTATGTCAAGTCAAAATCATGTTAGTTTAAAAGAAATTGAAGCAAAAAATGAAAAAATTCGGAAAAGAAATAAAAAAACCTAATACCTAATTAAACTAAAAAAATGAAAATCTGATTGTCTATATAAAATTCAAAGTGATGAAGATCTGTATAAGCATTTTGAATGAGAAAAACAAATAAAAACTTACCTGGATTCAGAATAAAAGAACAAATTTTATCGAATTAATGCTTGTAGTCGCCTCTGCTTCGAAAAACGATGGAGTTTCGAATGAATGTAGGTGTTAATGACTTAGCAAATGAATTTTAAATCAAAAAATTAAAACTATGAATTACCGACCAAAATTATGGTCGGTAAAAGGTCGGTCAGAACAAAGTTATAAATATTTGGAATTCCACTTTATCGACCAATTTTTATGGTAATATATTTTTGGTCGTTAAATGGTCGGTAATTTACCGGCTATTTGCTAATTCTATTCTAATTTACAGACCAATTTCCAACTAAAAATATTTGTTCAGTAGGTATGGTCGGTATTTGGTCATGAAATAGTCAGTAATTACCGATCTAAGTATTCGAACCGAAGTTTAGTCGGTAATTATGACATTATAAATATATTGAATAACCACTTTACCGACTATTTTTAATTGTTATATATTTTTGGTCGTTAAATGACCGGTAATCTTTCGGTAATATTTTATGCTATTTCTATCATAATTTACGAACTATATTACCGATAAAATATATTTGGTCGGTAATATATGGTCGATAGTTGATCGGAAAATTGGTTGGAAGTATTTTTTTCCGATGCCCCTATTTGGATTTCTAAATTGGTCATGAATTGGTCAGTAATTACCGACCTATATACATGGTTAATAAATAGCAGGTAAGTACGAAGTTATAAATAATTTGAAAAAGTACTATACTGATCAATTTTAATGGTAATATATTTTTGGTCATTAAATAGTCAGTAATATATTGGATAACCACTCTACAAACCAATTTCTAACCAAAAACATTTGGTCGATAATTATGGTCGGTCTTTGGACAAAAGTTGAATTTTTTTTTTCGATACCCTTTTTTGGTCGCTAAATGGTCGTAATTTTGATAGTAATTACCGACCAAATTTTTATGTCGGTAAGTTGGTCGATATTCTCATAATTTTTAGTAGTGATAATTATTTTGTACTGACTTATAAAATAAAATATACCACAGCTATTATAAACATTATTACTCGTATTCTTCAAATGGTTATTATTTGCATATGTTTGTTAATAGTTATTTTGATTCAAAAAGGGTGGAGCCTAGAAATAGATTTAAAAATTCTATGAATTAAACAACTTTATCAATCATATAATAAACATTAATTATTGATCGAATCTATATCCTTTCAAAATGATTAATAATATTTTCTTGAGGAATCTTATAAGTTTGATATTGTCAACCCTATATGTAGATTTTGATCCAGCAATTCAAATAAGTTAAGTGGAAATTGTCGAGAAAATAATTAAAAGTTGATTGAATTAAATTATCAATATTTTGATTTAATCAATGTGTAAGTATAATCTTAACACGAGAGTTTAATTTGTGATAAGTAACAAATGACACAATATATTTATAATAAGTGAGAGAGTATAAATATAATTTTGTAGTAGTATGAATTAATATTAAAGTAAATTATTATACAAAATAATTTATATTGGAAGCCTGAGATCTCATTCAGGTTTGGTCTCTTCTATATAGCCTTTTCCAGAAATGATGAAAGAAATCTTATATATATTTTTGATTAAAATATGTGTATACACATAATGAGGATAATTAATTTAATTATAATCTCATTAATTTGATTTAGTTATAAAATCAAATTAATTTTATATGCATTAAAATAATTATAAATATATATATCTATATTTTAAATAAATAGTATCTATTTTTAAGTATTATAAGAAACTGATCGGAATGATTTGAATATAAATTAATGTTGGGTTTTGGTTTAAAATATATAAAAAGAAAGGCATCAGTTATACGATTCTAATCCACTATAGCAACATCATCTTCGTTGTGCTGTTCTAAACATGTGGACATATGGAAGAAGTTCATTTAGTTGAGTTCAATCCAAGGTAAGGTTATTCCCATTATGTTTACAAAATGAAATTACAATAAAACACTCCCAATCCACAAGCAATATCAAATACCTAACAATACTAATATATGTAAATTGTAGAGATGAGTAGACTATAGTGAAGATATCACATCAAAGATTCAACAGTACAAAAAACACATACCCGAGAGCCCATGAGGAGGAGAAACCAAAGAGTAGAGGATAAATAAGAGCAAAGGGGAGAAGGAAATGGACAAGAATGGAAAAATCGAGATTCATAAGCTCAAAATAAAGAATTTCAAGTTTTAAAGTCAAATTCTAAACTTTTTTTACTTTGCTTTTGAGTCTTGTGAATGTTCATTGTGATTGGAGTGAAACAAAAGTCAGAAACAAAAAGTCAATCATCAAATCTCAAAAATGATTTCGTTTTGCAGGCTTGTTATTGCCACTACTAGCTTTTGGTTTTGCAATTGTCATACAATGGTAGTATATCACTTACACGATCAATTATGCTTACTTATGGTTCTTTTTAGAATTTTATTTTTAAAATTTTAATTTTTTTTTGTTTTACTTTTGTGGTTTAAATTTGTTTTTTATTCTTTATTTGATCTCAAATTCGAGTTAATTTTGAGTTGTTCACACTATATCCATCAACCCCACTTGAATTAAGCATAGATTTAAAATGTTCAACACGAACCTAATTTTTTATCCAGTTGGGTTTGGGTTACTCAGGCTGACCCAACCCAAGTTACATACATAATAGAAATGAATCTTACATTATAGGTCATACTAGAATGCATTTTACAAAATTAGTATCATTATGGATGATACAATCATGGCACAAAAGAACCATATCATGACCTCAACATATCATGGAACATATTGTTTTTCATATGCCTTCCTTCTTCATAGCAACTGCCTTCCAAGATTCCAAATGATATATGAGCCAATCCTAATAATTTTCTACTTGGAGAATACTTGATAAATAATTTCTCACATGTGCACCACTGAACTTCTCAACCCCATTGGCTTCATCAAGTAATCCACAAAATTCACCTTCATATCAACTTTTTCTAGCAAAATGAACTACTAAAGCTCTTCTCAAGTTGTTCTTTAATAAAATGATTCTAGATATCGATATGTTTTTTTTTCATGCATGAAATACTAGATTCTTAGCTAGGTGAATAGCACTTTGACTGTCATATTTGAGCTTCAAATTCTTTTGTTCAAAATCAAGCTCTACATAGTCTCCCAACCTAAATGGTTTTTTTTCTTGTCCGAGTAAGAGTAATGTATTTTATCTCAAATGATGACAGGGGTACAATAATTGTATACTCAATTAATGTATTGATCCACATACAAGCTGAATATAAATATACTTGTTGATCTTCTGATATCTAAATTTCTACCCTAGTTAGCATCCATAAAAACACTAATTTCAAAGTTATAACCAATGCCATTTTCACTAAATTACAAAACAAATTCAAAATTTTAACTAAGATATTTAAGATTCCTTTTAATTGTAATCTAGTGTTTCTATACTAGTTTGGAAATAAATCTAATGAGAACTCGCACTACATATGAAATATTGGGTCTTATATATATCATAGCATTTATCAGACTGCCGACTACACTGATGTATGGTATATAGCTCATTTATTCCATTTCATCCCATATAGATGTGTTGTATTCTATAGAAAAATTTAGCTTTGCAAGCATATGTGTACTAACTAGTTTTTTTTTGGAAACACACTTTATTAAAAACAAGCACACAACTTACAAGAGACTAAAAAGTTGGCTGTTTAGGCCAACCCACCATCATATGCACCATTTGGTTCTATGTTTTGAAATACACATAAAACCACAAAAAAAAAATTTGCCACCAGAATAAAGCGTCTATCGTAAGAGTTCAAAAACATACAAAACATCTAAATTATTAATGTCACTTTGTAAAGAATTCATTTCTTACTTTGCTTATATCCCGGCAATCAACCAGCACCAATCATATCACCTGCAAAATAAAAAGATACACACACCAAGAACCTAATATGATAATACCAACGTACCAGGATTCTTGGCACAACAACCTTACTCCATGGGAAAAATAAAACCTATCGCCCTGAAAAAGATGCTCAAGTAAATTATTAAATCACCAACCTATCATAGAGCTTATTGACTAACCTTGTCACTATCAGTCTACGTGAGAGAAGTTTATTCTCCACTAATGTTTCGATTCTACGAATAATCCTATCTGCCGCGAAACACTTGCCCATAAATCTGACGTCATTCCACTCTTTCCATATCTCCCGCATTATCAATAGAGAAATGTATCTTCTAATCCAAGGTAAATCAGATGGGATCTTAATGTTCAATGGATTATCCAATTTAATTGCTTGCTTAATAATTACATTCTGAGTATTTATGTTTAGAAAATATTTCTGCCAAATGCTCTGAGTATTTTTGTTGTGTAACATCACATGTAAGCAAGTCTCCTCATTCACACAATTGCTACACTTAGATGCCAATAGTATTCCTTTTCTTCAGTATGTCATCCGTTGGGATGAACTCATTCACCAGACGCCACCCGAAGAAGGAAATCTTAACCGGGATATTCTTGTGCCATATGTTAAAGCATGAAACATCTCCCATGCCAACTTGAATGTTAAAGCACCCTTGGTTGGAAGCCAAACTAGATTATCCACCATCCCTCTCCATATCTTCTTTATTTACTCGGAAATGTCAAGCAGCACCACCCTATAAAGCTTGTCCATGTCCCATTCATCCCTGATGAAAAACTCCTTGACAAGAGTCTCACGGTGGCCTGTCAGCCCAAGCAAGCTTATATTTTCCGAGTCCAACCACTTATCGTGCCAGAATGATATATCATCAGAAACATCTTCCAGGCAATATATTCCTCCACTAGTTTGCAGTCATGCATATTTAACTTTTGAAGCACTCCTTCAACATGTTTTTTTATCCAAAAAATTGTTGCATGTTCCTTTTGTCTCTCATAATTTATATGCCCAAAATATGCATAGCGTTTTTGAGGTCTATCATGTTAAATTTTCTTGCAAGTCATTCATTTATAATATATATCATCTTCTTGTTATTTTCATCCAGAATTATATCATCCACATAAAAAGTAATAATCACAAAATTAGTGTCTAATCTATTTGTATATATGTAGTGATCTACCATGCTTCTTATGAATCCTAGCTAAAGGATATAATCATGAAATTTCTAATATCAAATATTTGGATATTGCTTTAGACCATGACTATTCAAGCTTACATATCAAGTAATTCTTTAATTTTATCTCAAATCCTTTCGAATACCACATGAAAATATTATCCTTTAGGTCACAAGGTAGCAAAAGTTGCCTTCACATCTAGCTACTTCACCTACTAATCATACTGAGTTACTACTGCTATAATTATTTGAATATATGTCATCTTGGCCACCGGAGAGATGAATTCATCATAGTCTACTCTTTCAATATGAAAGTAACCCTTGACCACCAATTGTCCCTTGTACTACTCAAGATTACCACTTGTTGATCTTCCACTTGAATATTTACTAGCACCCTATTTCTTTTTGACCCTTGGGTAACTTCATAAGTTTCTAAATATTATTATCTTTTAGAGATTGCATCTCTTTCTCCATTGCTAGCTTTCACTACTTTGATTCCCAATATGGTATGGCCTCCTCCATAGTATTTTGTATCACCCATTGTGATAAGAAGTAAATGGTCACATTATCTACATATCATATCAATATGTTTATGACCCTTATGTAGACCTCCTCAATGTAGATGTGGATTACATAGCATCTTTATCAGACTCGCAATATAGTGATGAAACTAAATTGGCATTGTCCATATCTTCTTCAGGTTTTTGAGTTGCAACATTGTTCAAACCGCAATACCATAATTCCATGTCATGCATGACCTTGCTTCTTCATGTTACACCTTAGAGGAGAATCATAGTTACCATGTTTCATATCATGAAATTGAATTGAGCTATGATAACTTTTCATCATGTTTCCCCTTTGAACACCAAGTTTCATGTCATGATATTGTGTTAAGTCATGATGATTTTTCTTCACATCGTGACTTTGAGAATGTGAAGATTGATGGTTAAATCAATTATTTGCTCTGATACAAATATCATCAGCATAGGAGCTAGAAAAAAAATAATAGGTTTTAGCTCTAATCCCAAAGCCATGAATCAATAATACTAACAAGTTGTCTAAATCTAATTAGGATCCGAACTAAGTTTTAGAGTTTGATACCAATGTGAGCAGTAAGTGAATTACCTCATAGAATCTAGTCATAAGTTCAATAGATATTGTTTAGCTTCGATCAAGTAACATAGAATGAAAATGCTAATGTTAAATCCACAAAAAAATTGACAACATCAATATTAATTATGAGCTATAGGAGAGGGAACAAACATATCTATCAAACACAAACAATTTCACATAGAAGAGAATGAGCAAGGGAAAAAGGAACTAACACTATAAATTACACTTGGAGTTAATTAAAGTTTTATTCTTATTATGTTTGTTAGATTACAACACTCTATTGAGTTCTCTATTGTTCATATGTTCTCATATATTCATGTGTGTTTGTACTATCTCGTGTTTTAATTATAATGCTGCAATAATTATGTACTAATCACTTAAATACAAAACATAAAGATAAGTAAATAATAATTGGGCATATCATATTCGTACTAATTAGCATTACAAATATATGGGTCAAACAAGTAATAAAGTGAACTCTTTGAGTCCAAATAGCAATTTAATAAGGATTAAGGTTTCTCTGGTTGAAGTGATTTTATAGGCATAAAACTATCTTGACTTACAGTCAACTTACAATACTAGAGAATCTAGGATTGGCTAACTTTTATGTATATGTTATTGCCCCTTTTTGATTATCTTTTTTCATACAATCTAGAAGTTGTTAATAAGGTATTTAGATAATATATAACCTCTTCTCTCACTATTTAATACATCTCTCATTTGTGCTAGTGGAATTCTAGTCATGGTAAGTACCTATTGTTCATAGTCAAGTTATTCTAAGAAACACACAATATTTGTGAGTGGAAAGTTATAAAGTGATACTTTAACAATTTATCGATCACCCTAAAAAGAGATATACATGTGTGTTCTTTTTAGCTATCACCATCCAAGGAATCACACATGTGCATGAATTATTAGATTTATTTGATCTTGAAGGAGGTAAGTGTGATTAGAATATTGATTTTATCTGGGTTTTCACAAAATACTTTGTTAAAGTGCCAAAACTTATCATTTCTGATAGTTCCTAAAGCTTGTTGTGCAACCGACTTTCATCAAATAGAGTTTATGAAGTATACATATTATATAAGTAATATATTTGGATATAAGTTAACATATTAAACTTATATGAAATATGTATGTAGTTTTACCAACAAATAATGAACTAACTACTCGAATTGAGTAGATAGACTTGGGTTTTCACAAAGATATTTAGATTCTAGGATTGACTTACTTTTTTATGTATGATGATACTTTTTTAGTACCTGGGTAATGCTGTGTTTGATCATCAAACAAAAGATAGATTAGTATGAAAATGTCTCATTTCTCTATTAGCATACAAGGTGATTGTTATCCTTGGACTATCACTCCCATAGATAATCTCCTCGTAGTAATGCCTTTAGTATTTTTCCACCAAACCCCATATCATTATGTTCATGGATCATTCACATATCTACCCCTTTTAAGCAATACAACAACTATCCTTGATGACTTTTTTAGATATATATTTCCATTCTTCGATGTATAATGTCTTAACAAAGTGAAATAATATGGTAATAAATGAGTTTTCACTTCAAGCTTCGTAAGCATTAAACTCACATTAATTAACAAATATCTTTCAATGAATCCTACGTATAGAAATCATTTAAAAGAAAATGATTCACAAGACTATCACCATCAAATGAGACACCTCCACTTGCATGTGTTTCATTATATACCTATCACTATCAACCAAAGCTAGCATATGACTCACACACTATGGTAAAATTCATAGGTCAAATGTTCTACTTAATCCTCACATCACATTAAGGTTAGAAGTGCTATCACTTCTTTCTTATTAACATCTCATGAGTGTGTCTCATGATTTATCTATCACTGTCTATCATATTCAACACACATAAATTTATGATATTTAGTGAAAATCCTAAATTTTAATTTTAATTAATATCATTTTTTATCAATATTCAAACCATAATATTACTACAAATAAAATATTATATATTCATATCATCATAAACATATGTACATCAAACCAACTCTAGATCGTAATTTAGTTTGACATTGGATAATAATTCATGTGACATGTTTTTAGTGGTGATAACATGTGAGGATCTAAATCTCAAAACCTAATTCCAACTAATTCTTGTGTGTATTCACCTTGGATTTGCCCCTAATTAGGGGCTGAAACTCATGTTAGATAATATTTTATATGCTATTGGCTTGAAATCTAACCCCTCTCTCTCCTTTTTTAAAAAACTTTAATATTACTTTTATACTTTAAGGTTCTTTTTGATTCTTTAAGTTAGAAGTAGTGGTGATAACTTGTGATCATGACTTTCTTTTTTATTTAAATATTGTCTAGAGTATAAAATTTATAGTGTTAAGAATATCATGACTTGAATCACTTGCACAAAGTCATAATGGAAGGAATGTCATGACTAAGATAATTTCTCTCTAGAATATAAATTCGAGATATTGAGAATGAATATGACTGATATAAATATTTTCTAGAATAGAAAGTTATGATAGTAAGTATGGTAGTGGCTAAGACATCTACTCTTTGTAATGTAAAATTATGGTGAAAAGAATATCATGACATATGCATTTACTCAATGGATCATAAAGTCATGATGAAAAATATTATTGTGACTAAAAATTACTTGGTGTTATGTAATTTTTAGTTCTGTATTGATTAAGTAGCATCACTAAAAAATACCACGACTTCTTATATTAGTGGTGTACTTGATTACCATGATATGAAAAGATGGTCATGGTCATCATTATGTTTTAAAGATAGCATGGTTGTGACTTCAAAAAAATATCATTTGCCACAAAGATAGTATGCATAATAAAAAAATTATGACAATTCAATAACCAAATCATGGCATAGAAAATGCCATGACTTTCCATTATTTTTATCGTCTCCAAGTCATAACTCTATCAAGTTCACCAATTTCACCTAAAATACATTGGATTTCACCAACAATCATTGAATTCTATCAAAATAACTAATTAGTAAAATATATATATATTTAATGTTCAACAAAGTTTAAACACATTGAGAATTTCATGCCAAATAACCTAAAAAAGTAAGTACTAGAGTATCAAATCGTATGTTACTATTTGCATAGCTAAAACCACATGACAAGTCTTACCTAAAGGACATGTACATCTTATTGGAAGCCAAGATATTAATAATTTTGAAAAGCATGATAACATTCATATTGAAAGTACACAAATCCATTATATTACAACTTAGCATTCAACATCTACATATCCACAAACCAACCCTAGTTAGAATCTAGCCTAATATTAAGGAATAATCAAAATAAATAAATTCAGATATCATCATGTTGCAAATACAAATCAATGTATTAAATGAAGAGAATAAAAGAATTAATTTATAATAATTCAATATTGGTTGATAGATTTTCTCTAGAAGTTGATTTTTTTAGGCTTAGAGAGTGCTACTACTATTGATTTTCTTTGTTAGAGTCACTAGGTAGCATTCCCTTGATCTTCCCTAAAATCTCCCACCATGCTTTGTGTTGTGATGTACTATTTCTACTTAGTAACATCTATCTATTAATTGCTTTCGGTGATTTGAATGACTCTCCTCTACTTTGGAATTATTTTATTGCTTTTGGTTTTGTCCTTCTACTCTCTTTTCTTTTCTAAGTCTCCCTTTTATATCCTCTTTAGTTCTGTGAATAATAGTCCATCTAGTGATGTGTTTTCATGTTTTTCATGTCGTGACTTGTTATTCTATCATTAAAATAGTAGAGGAGTTGCAACTCTATGGTTGTTTTTGTGACTTCATTTGATGTTGTGACTTTGAAAATAGTGTCGCGACTTCCAAATGTCATCATCAATAAAGATAGTCTCGTGACTCATATTTACCATATTTTCATACTAAATGTTGTGCCTTTTATATTGATGTCATGACTTTTGCAACTTTATGGCACTCGTGTTCTCCACATAAAGGGTTCACAACTTGAAAATATGGTTAATATATCAAGTCATAATCTTGAAATGTTACAACTTCAATTCTTGCTTATTTTTGTATCTCTTTGATTTTTATTTCATCATTTATACCTAGGAAATTTAAAATCACATTTATGGTGAAATAAACATTATTAACTTCTATATTTTACTTTCTTCATATAAATGACACCATTACTAGGCCAAAATATGCATATTTATAAGGCTTATCAATGATGTCGCAACAATACATTCAATGTCATAAAGACAACTATGCAGTATCTTGGTAAGAAATAGAGTAACAACAATATATTATCAGTCACATCAAACCAACTATTATAATATGTTTCCATGTCACAAGACCACTTCAATGATGATGTATTATTTTACACATAATAGCTTGAATTGCTGCCTAAAGAACAAGGTAATGACTATGACAAGTTAAGCAGATGGTTCATATAGTCATGATGCAAAATAACCAAGTCATGACCTCAACAAGTCGTGTTGCCTATTTTTCAGCTTGTGACTTTTTTATCCACAATAGTGGCCTTCCAATATTTTAGATAATATATGAGCCAATCCTAATATGCTCTTGCTTGGTGAATAATTCATCAATCATGTCTCACCCATGCAACACCTAAACATTTCAATGCCCACCAACATTGTCAAGTAGCATGTAAACATCACATTCATATCAACTTTTTCTAACTAAATGAAGTTCTTCTCGACTTGTTCTCTAATAAAATGATATTGGATATCAATGTACATTGTTCATGCATGAGATATACAAATTTTTTTGCTAAGTGATTAGCAATTTGACTATCACAAATAAGCATCATGTTATTCTGCTCAAAATCAAGCTCTACACAATTTCCCAATCCAAACTTCTTCCTTGCTTACCTGAGTACGAGCCATGCACTCTATTTTAATTTATGATAGAGTTACAATAAGTTATTACTTATTCTACTGACTTACTAATCCATTATATAAGTTGAATATAAATCAACATGTTGATCTCTTGGTTTCAATATATGCTTACTTGAGTAAAAGCCACATACTCTATTTCATTATTATTTCTACCAAACTATAAAACAAAATTACAAGTCACAAAGATACTAACAACCATTTTTATTGCATTCCAGTGCTCCTTTTCATCTTGGCTATAAATATACTAAGAACCCACACTGCATGTGAAATAATAGGTCTTGTATATACCATATCATATGTGAGACTTTAGACTACACTAGCATATGGTACAAGACATTATTTCTTCCCTTTCATCCAATGGTGATGAGTAATATTCTATAAAAAAATTTTATTTAAAAAGCAAGGTATACTAACCAATTTGTAGTGAGACATATTGAACTTCCGAAATACTTCTTTAATAAACTTATGCTACGCAAAATAAGTTATCCTTCTATCCCTCTCAATTTTTATGCCCAAAATACTTCTAGCTTCCCCAAGGTCAACCATATTAATCTTTCTTACAAGTTATCCCTTCATAGTACATAGCATCTTATTATTTCCAACAAAAAGTATACCATCCACATAAAGAGTATTATTCACAAAATACTCCTAACTTTGTCATTTTGTATGCACAAAGAGTAGACATATCTTTTTTTGGTATCATAACCTTGGAGATTACTTTAGATCATACAAGAAATTTTCCAACTTAGATACCAAGTCCTCTTTATCTTTTACCTCAAATTCTTCTGGCTAACACATGGAAATATTATTTTTACATCTAGATGTTGCACCGCTAAATTATACCAAGCTATTGCAACTAGAAATACCTAATTAGATGTCATCTTGGCTACTAATGAGAAGATTTCATTATAGTTACTCCCTCAATCTAAGAATAACCCTTGCTTACCAACCATATCTTATACTTCTCAAGATTACAACCAAAATTAATTTTTTTCTTGAACAAACACTTGCAACCTATTACACTTTTTCCCTTAAATAGATCCATAGGTTTCAAGGTGTAATTATCATCAAGGGATATCTTATCTTCCTCCATGACTTGCTCCCACTGTTTCAATTCTCTAAAGGCTTTGGCCTCCTCCATAGTGTTTAGATAATCCTCTATAAAAATAAGTGCATGTTACACACTATCTATATACATCATCAGTGAGTTTCTAACCCTTGTAAACCCCCTCAGTGCATGTGCAGAATCTAGTATTTCTTCATCAAACTCACCCTGCATTGAGGAAACTAACTTGCTAGTAACCATTTCTTCTTTTGGATTTTAAGTTGGAACTTCATTAAAAATTATTGAAACATTATCCAAGTCATGATGCCATAATTTAACATCTCAACCTCATTTATTCATGTTACACTTTGAATAAATGAGTTGAGTCATGACTACCAAGTTTCATGTCATGACTTTTAGTTGAGTCATAATGACTTGACTTCATGTTGCCAAATTGAGAAGAGCCATGACATGTTGGTTGCATGTCACGATGCTGAGTTGATAAATAACACTCTTTTTTCATGTTCCCCATTTGAGAAGTGTCACGACATCCAAGTTTCATGTCATGATGTTGGGTTGATTCATGAATACTTGAGTTTATGTTCTAAATTTGAGTAGACACACAATAATGAGCTTGCTCCTTGGACTATAAGCAATCTGAAAATCTTTAAAATATATTGTTTATGGATGCAGTCATAAGAATTTTCTCACTGATTTTCTCAACATTTAGATGTAATAATATTATTGAGTCACATTTCCATTTAATCTTGTCATAACCTCATGTGGTCTTCTATTCTCTAGAGTTCATATACTTATTGTAATTTTTTCTTCTCTTAGTGGTGTCCTCCTTATTTATTATTAAAGAATCACTATTAGAATTGGAAAGGTTAGTAGTCATGCTTGTATAATAATTTAGATTTCATTCCTCAAGAAATAACCCTTACTCCATGCATCACATTACATGACTTGTCATCAAAAGTGAAAATCAATCCAACAACTATCATTACCCTAATTATGATGAGGCTTCTATTGAGGCCTAGAACATGTATTATACCTAGGAGTATCTTAATTGTCTCATCATGCATTATCATCTATATTTTTTCATGACCTACAATATTATCAATAGTATTGTTGCACATATTCATCCTATCACTATCATGGGTTTCATACACACAAAACCATTCTTTATGTGTATTCATGTGATATGAGGCTCTAGAATTAATAAATCATGTGTCCTCATAAGTGTGAGTGACACATGCTACTACACATACTTGTAAATTCCTTATAAAGTGCCATAGTTTGTTGTATTTCTAGTACTTGACTTTGAACTTTTCCATGCTCTTGACCTTGCTCTAAATTGTTATTTTCTTATTGAATGAGGGAAACTATTGTTATCATTTTTGCCTCTTATAAGTAACACTTCACTAGATGACATGCCCAAGTTCTACCTCCACATACCATCAAAGAAAAGAGTTGTAATCATACTCTCATATGTCATCTTCATATTACCACTATCAATAGAAATAATTAGATTGTCTCATGAATCTAGTAGCAAACAAAGTATCATCACCTCTATATCATCATTTAGTATTTCTAAACATATAGACACAAGATAGCTAATTAGTGTGTTAAACTTGTGTAGGTAATTGGAGAAAGACACTTAAATGTTCATATGTAGATCGTACAACTTTTTTTCTAAAGAATATCTAGTTGAATAATGACTTGCTCTACTAGATATTCTATATTATCAACTATAATCTCTTTGTGTTTCCTTTCTAGTGACATTCTCAAGCATGAAGCCATCCAAGTATAGCCAATCAAAATTTTAGCTCTTCGGTGTGGCTTCTCTTATTTACCAAAGGAAGTTAACTTCAATTCTTCTTTACCACTTATAAACGGCCTTCAATTCTTGATCACATACCACAAATTCCTATTCACTAATAAGTCTTCCATTTTCAACTTCTAGAGTTCGAAATCCTTCCTAAAAATATTTAAATCTATAATTTCATCGACCTAACCATTTATAGTGTTTTTCTAATAGAATTTGCAGATGAATCTTTAAGATAACCTAACTTTGATACCAAATATCAGAGTAACGGTATATCAACTCTAATACAACTGGGCTTTGATACCAAATATCATGAATCATTAGTATTGATGTGACATCATATACCAAATGTAAGCACTAATACCAAGTGTAAACCAATGATATCAATGTCATAAACTAATATTACAAGCACTCTAAATCCAAGCATGATCAAAACCAAGAAAAGGGTCTCATACCAATGTAAACAATAAATAAACTGCCCCAATGTGTCATTGGTTCTTCATATCTTTTTCAGTTTTGGCTATGTAATATATAAATACTTAGGTTGAATCCATGATGCAATTAATGATGTTTGGATTATGTATGAACTACATAAGAAAGAACAAGCACAACCACTACACATCAATAGATTCACACATAAGGGATAGTAGGGTATGAGAGAGCACACACAATAAATTACACTTAAAACCAACCTAGGTTTTATTCCTACCATGTATATTACATTACAAAACTCTCTTATCTCATCATGTATGTATGTTCTCTCATACATTGATATGTTGTGTTGTGTGTGTTTCCTTTGTCTTGTTATAGTGTCTATTTACTAATCACTTAAATACAAAGCAAGAATACAAGTAAATGATATCGCAACAACCAAAGACAACTTTTTACTATCTCTATAACAAATAGATTTGTGACAACATATTATTGGTTATGACATCAAACCAATTGCAATAATTTATTTTTATATCACAAGGCTATTCAGTCATAATAATATATTTCATATCATAACAACACAAATGACACAACATATACTTTTTACTTTTAGTGGTGCCTATTTTTTATATCACAACATATACTCTTTCATATCACAAGGCTATTTAGTATAAGGATGCGACCATCGTTAAGTAAAAGGATGACACATTCATGAAACAAATTATCCATAATGCAACCTCAACTTGTAGTGGTACCTATTTTTTAGCTTGCAAATTTATTTTCCATAACATATACTTTCCAAGATTCGAAATGATGTATCATCCAATACTAACAATACAAAAAGAGAGAGATGAGAAATAAAATATAAAGAAAGAGTTAAGTCAACACTTTTTACTTTTGAAATTATTTAAATCTTAATATTTAATAAAGAAATACAATATTATACATGTGGTTATTTTTATTATTCTGAATAATCCACATCTTTCTAACTTTTCAAATTCCAATCATGAATACAATGGTATTTTGGGTATTTAGGAAGGGCAAAATTAGCATATTCCTTCCTAGGAACTTTCTAATTTTTTTAGCTTTGTCACTAATTTTTTATCTTTTATTTACTTGATACCAATTATATAATTTTCCCTAACCCTTAAATATACATTTTTTTTTAATTTGATAGTCATTGTGTGTCAATGGCTATTTGCACATGTAAACATACCTTTATATGGTTAAGATCTCTAGTAAAATATGAGTAAGATAAATCTTTCTAGTATTATTAATATGAGATTGAAACTCTTGAAACCTTTTCCCTACTACTACTCAAATTAGTCCATAAAAAAAACCAACCAATCTTGATAAACTTTGACTTGCTTTAAAAATATTTGCTAAATCATATTTTACAATATATTGAGTCAAATAAATTTTAAACTTGGTTTTAAAAGACTATGATCTATCAAAATCCAAAACAAAATGCTAATTTCTTTAATTTTTTAGAATTTTTCAATTTCGCACTTTCTCATAATAATATTTTATTAGCGAACATAAAAGAAATCCTAATGAATCATGTTATCCAATCAATCTGAGAATAATGTGGGGACATACTCAACTTAACTTTTGTCTCTAAAATTGACTTCATCTAGCACATGGCTTCCTAGTGCACATAATAACCAAACCACATATGTCCAACCAAGCCAAATTATATTGAGATGGATTAGCCCAACCAAAGTATTTGAAGATTGTAATTTCTTCATTGTAAATATTAGGGGAAACCAAGTAGTATGATGCATTGTTGCAATGAAACAATCACAATTCAACCATAAAGGCAATAGTACATGTCAGATCTTCATTTATGTGGCATGAACAAACTAGGTATTGACTGGCTTGATTCTTCAACCATGTGGGATCAAGTTTCTCCTAAGTTTTTTCGTAGGTTTCATGTAAATTTTTTTTCATAGCCTAAATTGTTCACACTAATCATAAAAAAAACATATGTAAAAAATGACTCCTATGTAAAATAAGAGCATTAAAAGTTAATGTTTTTCAATTAATGTTTAAGTGAATTGATAATATTTGATGAATATTCTTACTGATATTTCTATAATGCTAAGATGACATTTAAGACATTCATTAATGATTACTATTACTTTTTGATAAATTCAAATATGATTCATTAGTGATTGTTGTTCATTTGTATGTTAAATTTGTAATGGTGTTCATATATCTTCAATGGTATTCGAAGTTTTCTTGATTATTGATGTGATTATGCAATACAAATGTTTAGATGAAAATTGAATAGGTCATTTGAATGGAATATTGACATATTTTTGATGGTATATATTCAAAAATAATAGTTTGTATCTTGCCTCAATAATTTCAACATTTTTGATAAAGTGAGATTTTTTTGAATAATGATTGATATGTTTGATGATTTTTCAAAAATGTTTTGTATCACCATGACATGAATGTTTTTTTATTTATTTAATAATATTTCATTATTTATCACTCATGTTTAGTAAGATATTTATGATAATCATAATTTATTTTTTTGATAGGCATTGACTTTTTTGAATATACTTTTATGCATTTTAATGACTTTTTATGAAATTTGACTAGTCTTGAATTTATTGGATGACAATTATTTGGTGATGATGATTTGATAATATTCATTATTATGTTTCTTAATTAATAGTTAATTTTTCAAAAGTATTTAATAATTTTTGATTGCTTTCAATATACATTCTTCATGTATTTTAGTGATTTTTAATATTATTTGATGATATATGATATGTTTTCAATTATAACGATTCGATAGTATTAACCAAAATTTTGATAAGTATATATTGAATTATTTTTTGTTATGTTTAATAATACATTTTGATGATATTCAATTAAATTTGATGAAACTTGTTATTTATACAATGATACGTGATATGTTTTTCAAAAATAATTTAATGATAACTTGATTTTATTATATTATAAATATTCTTTTAGATCTTCTGTATAGTATAAAAGTCATAATGAAGATTAATGTCATGACTAAAGTAACTCTCTTCTATAGTATGATGTCATGATGCTTGAAATACCATGATTGAGATAAATTCTCTCTAAAAAACAAATTTGCAGCATTAGGAAAGGTTGGAGCTTTGATCTTTTCTCTCTATAAAAAATATCATGGAATTGTGAATAGCCACTATCTCTAATGTATTCATCCTCTAGAACAGAAAGTTTTAGCACCATGAATAGCTAAAACTTTGGTATTTTCTCATAAGAGCACAAAGTCATGGTGGTAGAAAAGTCACGACTATAGTAAATACTCTATAAAAAAACATCATGGTAGAAAATATTATCATGAGTTAAAATACTTGGTATTTTAGCATTGTATCTAATAAGTCATAACATTAGAAATTTCTATGACAAATTATACCAATAGTGTACATGGCTGCTAAGATATAAAAATAATATCGCAACCATCATTGCGTTTTAGAGTTAGTGTGATTATGACTCATAAAATATCATGGCAATGAATACTATGTTACATATTAAAAAGATTATGTCAACTCAATTATAGAGTAGTGGTATAATACGATTGTCATGAATTGTTTTGTCGAGTTATTATCAAGAAATAATTTTATAAATACTCAACCAGATTGTGAAAGGTGTAACCAAGTCCTGACATGGCTCTTCATTGCTTGTATCCCCTCTAAGTTTTTGTTCCACAAAGACTACCAATTTCAATCAATATAACTCTAATTTCACTAACATTCATCAATTTTTTTCATACTAGACATTTAGTAAAATCTCTTCAATATTTGCTCATATATGTACTAATATATCAAGAAATACATGTCAAATCATGTAAAAAAGTTGGTAAGTAGAGTACTAAATATATTATCACACTAAAAGTAATGATCATTCTCAAGCAATTAATCTTTCTCCATCTTTAAAAGAAATCATTAAGAAAACAATAGAGAAGCAACACAACACCACATCAAAGGATTATCATGATTAGATTTGAGTATCATGGTGGGCAATTTTCTTTTGTAAATGGGATATTAAATATGGGGATTTGTTATTTTGTATATGAATTAGTGGGTGCAGCAAGTTTATTTTTTAAACTGTGTAAAAAATAAATATTTGAGTTGCCTCCCAAGTAGCATTGTGTTTAACATCTATAGCTAGATCATCATTAGATCTCCAATTTGATAAGTAATTTTGGTGGTGCAGGCAATCTTCTCCATATAGCCTTTCTCTTCTACTCATCTTTCTTATTTTTTCTCCATCATTAAGTCAACCTTTAGAGTATAACTTTTAGAGTATTCTTCCATGGATGCAGTGGCTTTGGAAGAAGACATGGCATTTTTGACTATGATCTCTTATGATAATGTTGTGACTTATTGTGAAGTTGTGGGCATATGGAATTGTTCTCCGTATTTCATTTGGAAAGGATTAGAAAAAATTCTGACATTATCCATTGTTTCATTAAGTAAAGTCGAAGCTTTTGATTTTTCCATCATTTTAAACTCAAGTTGTTCTCCCATATAATGCTTCAAACTTTACTTTGAATTCTATTCCATCTTTTATTTTCACCATAACTACCTAATGATGTGTCCTAGTAGTGATTATAAATAGTCAATATCATTAAGACTCCAACTTTCCTACAAACAACTTAGCATGTGAGTTGAAAACTAATACATTTTCTTTTATTTTGAACTCCTTCCTCTATAGATTATTATCATGTCATTTTTTGTCTTGTGTTCGTCTTCATAAATTTGAGCACTGTCATAAGTATCATTCCTTGATTATTTTAGTTCACTCATCTAAAGAATTATCTTTTTTCATATATCTCTCACTTTATAATTTATATATTCTAAAACAAGTCTTCCTAAAAACAAGTCTATATAGGGACATCTCCATTAGTATATAGAATGACATTATATACACTCACAATGCTTCATACAACCTTTGAGACCAATCTTTTCTCGATGGATTAAATTTTTTTTAATATATTATTGATCTTTTTATTTGATATTTCTATTTGCCTATTTATTAATGAATGATATGGAAGTCCCCTAATGTGCATAGTACAAGGCTTAGCCAAGTAGACTTCAAATAATTTTTTACAAAATTAGCTTCCTTCATCACTTATGATACATCATGGTTTGTTCAACCGTATAAAATTATTACTATGTAGGAAACTCAAAACTATCTTTGCATCATTCTTTTGTTTGAGTATAACTTCAAACTATTTGAACATGTAATCCACTACTAATAATAAGTACTCCTATCAAAAGGATGCAAAGAATGACCATATAAAATCTATCCTATAAATCAAAAATTTCCACTTCAAAGATGTTGTTGAGTGACATCTTCTTTTGTCCAAATATATTACTCAATCTTTGGGTATCGATCATACCATCACACCATATTATGATAATATCTAAATAATGATGTCCAAAAAAAACATGAGTGTAATATATTTTGGGTGGTTTTGTTTCCTCAAAAATGTCTCCATAAGGGTAAGAGTGGCATTTAAAAATAATTTCTATATGTTGATCTTATGGTGCACATCTCTTTATTGTTTAATATGCATATCTTCTAAATAACAATGAATCATCTCATAAATAGTTTCTCATGATATGTAAAAACTTTCTTTTTTGGTATGATGTAAAAAAAGAATGAAAGGTATCACATACTAAATAATTAACAAAATTGAGATATAAGGGTACACTACAAGAAAATGTTTATTTAGTTAGGCAATTTTAGCTATGGATAAATCAATAGCTAAATTGTGAGGGATTAGCTAGATATTAACAAGGGATTTATGATTTTTTATTGAAATAAAAATTTGCAACGGATTAACGACGAAATATTTTCTATCAATTCCGTTCAAGAAAAGCGAGGAATTTAGCTACGGATTTAGCGACGAGAAATTTTCGTAAATTCCGCTCAATAAAAGTGGGGATTTAGTGACGGATTACCGACGGGAAATTTTTGTAAATTCCACTCAAGAAAGTGGGGAATTTAGCGATGGAATTTACCTAGCTAATAAAATCTAGAATTTAGCGACGGATCTAGCGAGGGATTTCTCCTAGCTAATAAAATCCGTAATTTAGCGACAGATTGAGCGAGGGATTTCCCCTAGCTAATAAAATCTGTAATTTTGTGACGGATTTAGCGAGGAATTTTCACTAGCTAATAAAATTCGGAATTTAGCTACAGATTTAGTGACGTAATTTTGCTAGCTAATAAAATAAGTAATTTAGCGATAAATTTAGCGATAGATTTTCCATGACAAATAAAATCCTAAATATAGATATGAATTTAGAAACAAAATTTCCCTAGCTAATAAAATATAGAATTTAGCTACATATTTAGCAATTGAATTTCTCTAGCTATTTATATCTGAAACATAGCGATAGATTTCAGCGTCGAAATTCTCTAGCTAATTACATCCAGAACATAGCAACATATTTTAGCGACGAAATTTCTCTAGCTAATTACACCCAGAAATATTGTGATGGATTTAGCGACGGAATTTCCATGGCTAATTACATATTGAAAATAATGATCAATTATAGCGACAGAACTTCCCTAGCCAATTACTTCCTGAATATAGCGACGAATTTTTGCGACGGATCTTCCCTAGCTAATTAAATCTGGAATATATTGATGGATTTAACAACAAAACTTCCCTAGTTAATTTAATCCGGAATATAACGATGGATTTAGTGACTCAACTTCCCTATCAAATTAAATCCCGAACATAACTATGGAATTTTCCTAGCTAATATTCAATTATTTAATTTTTTTAAAATTTATTATTAGTTTTAATATTTTAATTTAATTTTATTTATTAAATGTATGTTAATGGTCAATAGATGAGCGATCCTTGAAAGATACATTCTCCTCGTAAAATCATAAAAAATGATATTATAAATAAATAATTTAAAAAATATAAAAATACAAAAAAAAATTATATTAATAATGACTAAAATAACTACTTTTATGATGTATTAATTTTTTTAAAAAGTATACAAAAAAAATTTCTGAAATTTTTAATTAAGAAACTAAATAATATGTATTAAAGTAACATTAAATAATAAATTTTATAAGTATAATAATTTTTTTCGATATTTTAAAAATTAAATTAACATACATTAAAATTTCTACTAAAATAAATGTAAATTAATTCATTGTATTATAAACTAAAAAATATTTTCATAAATATATGTATTGAGAATAAACTAGTAAATATTAATATTATAATAAGTATAAAAAAATTATGATTATAGAAAACTTTTAAAAAAATAAATAATACAAATTTTTAAAATCTTGAAATATAAAAAAAATATAAATTTGTCAATAATGTTAAAAGAAAATAAATTAATATTTATAAATAAATACTTAGATGTTTGATCCTACTAAAATTTATACAAATTAAACAATTTAGTATGATTTTTACAATTAGTTTTTAACATTAAGTTTTTATTAAAATAATAAATATAACTTTTTTTTAATTATCTTCTCACTTTAAGTAATTTTTTAAATTTTAAAAATTATTAATAATATCAATAATATGAAATTTTATGTTTTAAAATTATTTCATATTATCTTCGTAAAAATTAATATGAATTGTTAAAATTTTATAACCATAACATATAAATTTTTATATATTTTTTAACATTAAAAGTATTTTATAACTCTTAGGAGAGTGGCTAGAAGACAAATCATCTTTTCATTTATATCTTATTATATGAAGTTTATTAATTGTGTACCTATATGATATTTTTTTATAAGACTAAACATATTTTTTTTATTGTTTATATATTTATTATTTAATTAATATTATAATAAAAAATTATAAGGTATTTGTTTTTCATGTGTACTTTGCTATACGCATATTAATTTTGTGGAAAACATTTTGATTGTAAATGAAATTAATGAGTATTTGTGTATTATATATATATATAGTTTATTTAATGTTTTAATAATTAAAAAAATAAATATTTTACAAATATATACATTCTGTCTCTCGACGCCGACACATCTCTAACACGTGAACCGAAGTCCTCCGCATTCCGCCATCTATCTCTCGATGCCAACCCAACAAAATTTAAATGATGTTTGAGTTTTAATTTGTTATTGATTTGGGGTACATTTTATATATTTATTCTTTATCGATTATTTTGGATTGCTTAATCGAAGATTTAACATTTTGATTCTATTTTTTTTGTTTCCAAAAATCTTTTTTAATCACCATGGTATGCTTGGATTGCCTATATAAACTTATTCATATACATACTTCATGTATTTGTGATATAATATATTGTCATTGTGTGAATTTTGATGGTAATATTATACAAAAACAATATATAAATGGTATATATACTTAGGTATGCCAACTTGATGTCTACAAAAATAGTATACATCAATATGCATGTGTATTTTATACATAACTAGTATACATACTTAGGTATGACGACTTGATATCTACATAACTAGTATACATTTATACATTAATATAAATAGTATACATACTTAGGTATGCGGACATAACTATGTATAAATAACATACAAAAATAGTATACATAAAAATACGTGTATTTTAAATAAATGCATTTAAACATAACTATACATCAATATGCATGTGTGATATAATTCGAATTTCTTATATAAGTGTATTTTGCTCTATATATATATAACTAAAAAAATAGTAAACATAAACATAATTATATATAAATTTAACAACGTATATTTAATATACATACATACATACATATATATATATATATATAATTATATATAAATGTATTTAACAATATGTATATCAACATATTACTATATATAAATGTATTTATTTATATTAATATACATAACTATACATAAATAGCATACATAAACAATATAAGGTATGACGACTTGATATCTACATCAATATACATAACTATATACATAAACAGTATACATAAACATAAGTGTATTTTGTTTAAGTGTATCTAAACATAACTATAGATCAATATGCACGTGTGATATAATTTGAATTTCTTATATAAGTGTATTTTACTATATCTATAACTATAAAAATAGTATACATAAACATAACTATATATAAATATAATAACATATATATATATATATATATATATATATATGTGTGTGTGTGTGTGTGTGTGTGTGTGTGTGTGTGTGTGTGTGTGTGTAACAATTTGTATATCAACATATTACTATGTATAAATATATTTATCTACATCAATGCCTATACATAGTCATATGTCTAAATATATATAATTACATGAAAAAATAAATATAACTACATCTACAACATGTATTACTACATCCTTCAGAAACTTAAAATCCATTTATATCATTAATCTCATTCATACATGTATTTTTGGATATTGTATGAATCTTTATCATTTTATCATATATTTTAAAAACTTAAATTTAATTCTTTCAATCTTTAATATTTTTTAATTATATTTTTATATGTTTAAATAAATAATTATGATTTAATATGTTTAGGGTTTGTATTTTTGTTACACTTAATATCATTATATTTGTTTGAATTTTGATTTTTCTAAATATTTATTAATAACAATAAATAATAGGTAGAAATTAGATATTAATATTTTAATAAAAAAAGTATATAGAAAAACAAAAACAATATTATCTATTTATGAACTATATTTTCATTTTTAACATAATTGTAAAACCAAATAATTTACAGTTATGTCAATTTCATTTATTTATATGAGTATAATGATAGTTATTTTAAAATAAATATTAAAATAACAACTATTTGAAGATAATAGAAGCTCAAATATTTAATACACAATTTTATTTTATGCATTAATATGCTTCACACACACACACACACACACAAATATTTGTTTTAAATATAAAAAATTTATAATATTTTATAAATTTTGTACAATATTTAATATTTTATTTTTTTTAAATTTACAAAATCAAAAAAAATTAAATACATTTACACACACACCCACAAAATAGTTTCATGTGTAACTATAAAAATACATTACATATATAGGTATATGTGTGTGTTTGTGTGGGTGTACACTAGAATATGCATGCATACAAGTATATACACACAACTTTGAAAATTTAGATACATGTGTGAATATATACAAAAGTACCAAAATTTGTATACTGATATATAATGTATAGTAATGTATATGGATGTATAAATGTGTGTGTGTAGGGCATTGTATATGCACATATATATTTATGCATATATATGTAAGTATCAACATTAATTTTGAGAAGAAAAATACTTGAGCACATAAATATTAACATATTCCACAAATTCGTGAGAGCAGGAGCAAAAAGTGACATTTTTACAAGATACAACTAATCTACCATCTATAACACTTTGCCTCAAAATTTGATCAGAGTAATACTTCCAATGATAAATGTTCATTCGATACTAAATACCATGGTTTTATATTTTCATTCAATATTATAATTAGTTCAAATAAAAAAATCTTTCTAATATCTAATTCAACAACTCTTCTATCTTCTTTTTCTAGTCTTGATAAACTATTTTCAATTTTGATTAAATAATATTTCTTATTTAATATCTTTAGTTCGAACTATTGTAATAGTAAAATACATCAAATCAATATATGAATGACATCTTACTTTTCTATGAGATATTTGATTATAGAATATTTAGTATATACTAGGACTTTGGTCCCAACTAAATATGATATTAATTTGCCAAAAGAAAAGATTGTTGATACAAGTTATTTCTCTATAGTGGTGTAATTCAATTAGGCATTTTAGAGTGTGTTATTATCATATTATATGACAATTATTTATAAATATTTGTATAACTATAAAAAACTTTTCATAATTATATTTAACTATATTTGTAACTATGTAAACTTTTTTTTTAACTATATTAATAACAATATATAACTATTTTTTAACTATATAATATTTTATAACTATATGAGTAATTCTATATAACTATATTTTTAACAAAATATATCATATGTATACAAATATATAACTATATATAATTGTATTTTACTATACATATAACTATAAAAATATTATATATAACTATATCTTTAACTACATACATATTTATAACTATATGTGTATAATTATATATAAATATTTTTATATCTATGTAATACTCTATGTAATTAAATATAACTATATTTGTATCTATGTATACATATATGTATTCATATAATTAAATCTATATATTTATTTATGACTTTGTATATATTTATGTATAACTACTTATAACTACTTGTATGAATATATCTATATATAATTATATGTTTAACAATATATAACTCAATTTTTAATTATATATACTATATGTATAAGAACATATAGAGGTTGACCTCCCTCTCTGGTGACCATCTATTGAGGTCTATAGATTCTTTTGATTCTCTCATCATATCTCTTTACTGACATACGACAAAATGATTGAGATTTAGTGAAAGAAATGGGGTTTACGCTCACAAAGCTGTTCAGCAGGCTGTTTGCCAACAAGAAGATGAGGATTTTGATGCTAGGTCTTGATGCTGGCAGAAAGACAACCATTTTGTATAAGTTGAAGCTTGATAAAATTATCACAATAATTCTTACTATTGTCTTCAATGTAGAGATTGTTAAATACAAAAACATCAATTTCAATGTGTGGGATGTTGGGGGTCACGACAAGATTCGCCCTTTCTTGAGGGATTGCTTCCAAAATACCCAAGGTCTCATATTTGTGGTGAACAGCAATGATAGTGATCGAGTAGTTGAAGCTAGAGATGAGTTACATAGGATCCAAAACGAGAAAAAACTTCGAGATACAGTTTTGCTAGTGTTTCCCAATAAGCATAATCTTCCCAATACGATGAATGCAACTGAAATTACTGAGAAGCTAGGAATTCACTCTCTTCTCCAACGCCATTGGCACATTCAGAGCACCTATGCTACCTCTGGCGAGAGACTCTACGAGGGTCTTGATTGGCATTCCAAGTACATTGCCAGCAAATCATAAACAATTTTATCTGGATTATGCAAACTTTGCTGACATATTTGGATGTGGATATAATATTTGCTTCTTTAGCTTGAGTTTTGTTCTGTTTTGTGGATGACATCATCTATTTCTAGGGGGATTCAATTTGTATTTATATTTATATATTGCACACCTAAAATATAAGACCACATTTACTTTGTTCTGATCTGTTGTAAGTCAAACTTGTTTGTTTTATGTTTTGTGTCTTTTTGCTAGTGGATCCCAAAGGTATAAGAACATATAACTATATAAATAATTGTATAACTATATATAAATAATTGTATAACTATACAACACTTTATATAATTAAATATATCTATATTTGTAACTATGTATACATATATGTAAATCTATATATTTATGTATAACATAATATATTTATGTATAACTATTTGTATGAATATATTTATATATAACTACATGTTTAACTATATAAAAATATTTATAGCTATATATACTATATGTATAATAACATATAATTATAAATAATTGTATCTTATTATATGTATTACTATAAAAGCTTTATACATAACTATATTTAAATATATAATTTACAAACATATATTTAATATACATTTTTATATATTAGTATTCAAAAATGTTTAACTATACGTATAACTATATGTATAACCACATGTAACTATATTTATAATTACATTTATAATTACATTTATAACAACATACAAAATTATGTTTAAATATATGTGTATAACTATGTATAAATATTAATAAAACTAAATAAAACTTTATATTATTAAATATTAACTATATTTTTAAATATTTATACATATACGTATACATATATGTAAATCTATATATTTGTTTATAACATGGTATATATTTATGTATAACTAAATATTACTACTCGTATGATTATATATATCTATATATATAACTAAATGTTTAATGATATATAATTTTTTATAACTATATATATTATATGTATACTAACATATAACTATAAATAAATCTATCTTACTATATGCATACCTATAAAAACTTTATACATAACTATATTTAAATATATAATTAACAACATGTATTTAATATACATTTTATATATTAGTATAAAAAATATATTTTAGTATATCTATACCTATACATAACTATATGTATAAATATATGAAATTATATGATAAAATATATATACATACAAGTATAAATATAAGTTCAACTATACGTGTAACTATATGTATAACCAAATGTAACTATATTTGTAATTATATGTATAAAAACATACAACATAATGTTTAACTATATGTGTATAACTATATATAAATATTTGTATAACTATAAAAAACTCTATATAAATAAATATAACTTTATTTTTAATTATGTATACAATTATGTATACATATATGTAAATCAATATAATTGTTATAACTTTGTATATATTTATTTATATTTACTTATAACTACTTGTATGATTATATATATATATATATATATATATATATATATATATAATTATATGTTTAACTATATGTAACTATTTATAACTACATTTACTTTATGTATCTTAACATATAATCATATACGAAATAATACTAATTTGTTGCACTAACTTTAAATTATACGGCAAAAGATATAATATAAACAATATGTAAGCACATAGCATGAGAGTGTCTGTTGATCAAGTTCATATATGGTATAATACAAATAAGGGTCATACTCTTATCTAATCCCATCCATTGGGCATCTGGCTCAATTATGAACTTATGTATGACAAAAGATGTAATATATGTATACAAATAACAGTCATGCTTTTAATTCATCTGTATCAACAATGGTGGATGAGGCGGTTGAACAACAAAAAATGGAAACGGGTGGACGTATTATAGTTATGGAAACCGAAATTAAAAAGAAGGATGAACATATATCTCATTAGAAGGAAGAAATATATGAAATTAAAGAACAGAAGGTTGAGCAGTATATTAATTTGAAGAAAGAAATGCAAGAAATTAAAGAAATGAATGATGAGATGAAAGAAATTAAGAATGTAATGCAACACAGATGTCTTATATGAAGTCAGAGTTAGTGGCATTGGCACAACATATAGCATTCCTAGATTCAGTAGTGAAACCTTGCAAGAGAGGCTAGCATTCCCTACAAATTATGAGGATGATTTCGTATGAGAATTATTTCTGAACTGTTATTTATTTTTGTCTGTGTAGCAAATAATTATTAAATTTTTTTGCAAGTTTCAATTTTTTTTATCCTGGTTTTGTTCTTTGCATTTCTGATTAGCCTGATTATGAATATTTGCCCGACACATTATGTAAGATACAAGAAAAAATTCTGATTCAAAGCATTCAGACATTGCCACGGTCCTTCCAATGCATGGGTCACATATTTAACGATTTTAATTTTATCAAAATGATGGCTAACTTATTTTATCTTTATTATTCCTAAAATATTTTATTTTTGCACTCTCTTTCTCTCTTAACACAATTGCTAGACATCTTTTGGATTTTTGTTGAAACTGTATGACAATCAACATTAATTTGTGATTATTCGTGTCTATAATAATTATTTATATATATTTGCGAATATGTTTGTATGTCTTCTAATTTTTTGGGTAGAATTTTAGCCTACTATAGGTATGTAAAAGCCTATATTCAATACTGGAAGCAGCGGCGGCGGTTGTAGCAGCGGCATCAGTGGCAACACCAGTAGTGGTGACATAACTGGTAGTAGTTGCAGCAACGGCTGCACCGGCAGCAGCAGCGGCAGTAGCAGCATCGATAGCAGCATCAGCGACATGGACATCGAGAGCAACAGCAACGGCAACAAATGTGGTATATATGTACGTATATAGTCAGTATATACGTACATATAATACTGTAGTATTTTAAGTACATATATACTGAGTATATACGGACTCAATTTATATATACACATTATATTGTAGTTTATATGTACATATAATGCAGTAATATATGTACGAGTGAAATGCTAGTATATATGTACATATTTACTGTAGTAATATATATTTATCAAAACATAGTTTTTTTTTTGTTTTTTTTTTGATTTGATTTAGCATTTTAAATTTCTTATAGATATGTTACCACATTGTTTCCCATACGAAGCTCATATGGGTGAATGGATTTTTAACAGAAATGAAGAATCATGACTCGGACCACTTTTTCGCAGTATAAAGTTGATGATCGGAGGAGCTGTGGGAGAGAAAGTAAAGACAATGCATTAATAGATTATACTTTATGTACAGTCGGTAGATACATTGATTAATAAGCTGTAATATAATTTTGTTATTTTTTTGTTTTAGTTATTTAAATTATTGTATTAGAATAATTTATTAAATGATTTTTTTTGTGTAATTTAAAATTTTCATTTATAGTTTTTGTTATTATTCAATTTAATATAAAAATATTAAATTATTTAATTAAATTTTTGTTGAAGCTGTATGACAATCAACTTTAATTTGTGTTTGTTCATGTCTATAATAACTATTTTTATATATCTGTGAATATGTTTGTGTGTCTCCGAATTTGTTGGGTAGAGTTTTATTATATTATAGGTATGTAAAAGCCTATTATCTACAGCAGTAGCAGCGGTAGTAGTGATGGTAGCTGTGGTAGAGGCGGTAGTGACGGCATCAGCGGTGGAAGCAGTAGTGGCGGTAGTGGCATCAGCGACAGCACCAAAGAAGCGACAACACCGGAAGTCGCGGCAGCACCAGAAGCAGCAGCAACACTGGAAGCCGTAGTAGTAGCGGAAGAGGAGGCAGCTACGGCGGCGATAGCAGTGGTGGACGAGGCTGCCGCGGCATGCAGCGGCAACATCGACAGAGGTGGCAGCATCAAAGGTGGCAGCGGCAACATTGGCGGCAGTGGCGGTAGCAGGGGCAGCGACAGTAGCCATGGAAGCAACAGTGGCATTGCCAGCGGCAATGACAGGAGCAACAACGACATTTTGAGCAGCAATAACAGCAACAAATATGGTACATACGTATGAATAAATCAATATATATGTACATATAATACTACAATATTTTATGTACATATATACTGAGTATATTTGTACACAATATATATGTACACATAATACTATAGTTTTTATGTACATATACTGTAGTAATATATGTACGCGTGAAATGCTAGTATATATTTACATATATACTACTGGATTAAATATTTATCAAAACATAACTTTTTTTTAAATTTGACTGATTGGTTATAATTTCTTACAAATATGATACCGTATTGTTCATCATACAAAGCTTGTATAAGTGATGAGATTTTTCACTAGACATTACATTCCGAGACTCGGACAGCTTTGTCACAGTAGAAAAATAGTGATTGGAGGAGCAGAGGTAGATAAAACAATATCAATGAATGAATATATTATACTGTATGCATTATTGGTAGATACATTGATGAATAAAATGTAACAAGGTTTTGTTATTTTTTTCTTTCAGCTATATAAAATATTGAATTAGAATAAGTTATTAAATGATTTTATTTTTTGTTTATTATAAATTATTTATAGTTTCATTTTTTATTTAATTTGATATAAAGATATTAAATTATTTATTTAAAAAATTTTAAAATAATTAAATTTTGAAATTAGTTTTGCAATTAAAATAGACATGGAAAAATCTATTGCTAAATTAGCAAGGGAAATCTTTATTTTAGCAACGGATTTTTCCGTCGCTAAATTTATTTAGTTAGAGACTATTTCCGTTGCTAAAATTTTGTGACCAGGACTTTAGCTTGGGAAATCTTCTGTCATTATTTTCGTTTAGCGACTGAAAATTTCATTTAGCTTGCTAATTTATTTAGGTAATTTGTCTTTTTTAACAAGGGATTTTCCATCGCTAAATTTTTAGTTAGGGACAATTTTCCTCACTAAATTTTAGCGACCAACACTTAAGATAGGGAACCGATCCGTCATTAATCTGTCGCTATATCTCATTTAGCGAAGAAAAATACCCATTTAGCAAGGGAATTATACCTAGATATGAGATTTTTCTTGTATTGGTCAGTGAGTTTTCAACATCAAAATCTACTCATCTGAGAAGTTTTAAGGGTTCTAGCTCCTTCTTCTTTATCACTATCAGATTCCAAGTAAGACAAATTGTTGGATATCACATCGTCGCTTTATTTCTTGTCTCTTATTTTTACAACAAATTCTTTAAGCTATAAAATATATCTTTATTAGTCTCAGCTTTGCTTATTTCTTTGCCATTAAATAACACATAGTTGTATGAAGTGTATAAATCATTACCTTAACTCTAAGGATATATAGTCAGAATTTGTCGCAAATAACACCATGGCTAATATCTCATGTGGTTGTGTTGTTTACTCGAGTTTCATTCAAGGTTCAACTAGCAAATGAAATGGTCATAAAGACTATCTCTTTTCTACCCCAATACAATCCCAAGTGCATGTGCACTTGCATCAAACATAATCACAAATAGCTTGCCCCATTGCAGTGCCATTAAAATCAAGCTTTCTTTCAACTTTCTCTTTGGCTCTTCGAAGCATTAGCATATTCTTCATTATAATTTTCTTGTGGTTCAATAGCTAATTTAGGTTTTATTTTACATATTACCCACCAGTGACAAAAATTTTTTTTGTGGTTAGATAAGTGGTACTAACATAGTTGTTTGGCTTGTACCACAAAAATAAATGGCTCGTGCTTATAATAATATTTCTTATAGTGTACATTAACAAGGTTGTATTGATGATGAATTCTAGTATCCATATTTGGAATAGAATCAAACCATTCACAATTAAATAGAAATATCATCTTAATTGGTGAAGGAGGATACTCCACATATAAAATTTCAATTACTTGACCATGAAAATCAATAGTAGATACAATATTGTTAGATCCCTTGATGCAAATATTATTGTTCATTACAGTAATATTTGAACTATGTTTCAAAGTATGATATTTGTATTTAATTATATAATATATGGGATACATATGTAAACATCATAATGGTTCATTTGCAAGATTATTCATTTGTATATTACAAATATTTGATAGTCATATACCATATTTGACAAGTAATATGATTTTATTTAATATTAAATAAAGGCAGGTGTTATTTATTTTATTGCATCTTTAGTGAAATATTGATCAAGCAACTATATAAATTTTTAAATGAGCTAATAATTTTTTTTAGTTTTACAATTCTTTATTATGTTTCATCCTTCTAATTTCATACTATCATAATTATTTTATGATTTTTATTATTATTAAAAATAAACTTTTAGTATTTTTTATAATAATTATATATTATTTATTGTTAAGCTTGTGCCATTACTATCAGTTATTATTTTAAAAATTATTAAATTTCATGAAATATTAGTAAGTAAACAAAATGTAAATTAATTATAATGATTATGACTATAGATCAATAACAAAATGCACAAAAAATTCATACATCAATTATGTAACACAAAAATTTAAATACATTAAAATATGAGAAAAAAATATAATATATATAATTTATTAATTAGAAATATAATCATATAACAAAACAATAAGAAAGTACCCAAGTTGAATATTAAAAATAAAAAAAATAAAAATCATAATTATAGTTATTCCTAAATATAATACATATGAGATAGAATAAAAATCATAATTTCATACCTCAATTATGGATGAAATGCATATCGATAAATATATGGAGGATAAACAATCTACAAATGATTCAGATGAAATAAGAATCACATTGAATAATTTCTGAACCCCTAAGTATGCTCGAAGTTTCGAAGTATTCTTCGATAAATTAATTATCATAATTTAATGATGAAAATTATTTCTAATTCTATTATAGAGACTGAATAAATTTTTGTTGCTTAATACTTTTTAATATATAGTGACGAATAAGCATATTGTTTCTCATTTAGCGACGGAAATTATTTGCGTCGCTAATTATAGAAATGGATTTGTATTTTTATTCATAATAATACATTGATACATAAGTTTATATTTCTAAATATTATGCAAACGTATTAACATCTCACTTTGCATCTCAATTAATGATGAATTTTAAAAACTCATAAAAATCCATTGCTAATCAGTAATAGAATTTTTTTCCTTTTCTAATTTATTCTCGATCGGTCTTTTTCGTTTCTGATATGTTTCAATTCCATTCCTAAATTTAGAAATGGAATTGGGCGTTTTTAAATTCCATTTCTAATAGCTTTTTTTCTTTTAGTAGACACACACACAAAATATATATATATATATATATATATATATATATATATATATATTCATATCTGACAATATATGTGTCTGTGTTTGTGTTGTGTCATGTGTCTATGTGTGTATTGTGTGTGTGTGTGTGTGTCTGTATATTGTGTGCATGTGTGTTGGGTGGTGTGTGTGTGTGTGTCGTGTGTATGTGCGTGTTAATGATTTTTTTTTTTATATTTAAAAGATTTGTAGTATTGTAAAACACAACAAAATTGCCATACATGATGCCGAAATCTGTTGGAATTACTTGTTCCGTCGTCACGTCAGAAGCAACCGCTGGCTTTGATTTCCAAATGACAGGGCTTGCATTACGCC
The DNA here is from genome assembly GCA_029783825.1 of Sapria himalayana. Lineage (NCBI taxonomy): Eukaryota > Viridiplantae > Streptophyta > Magnoliopsida > Malpighiales > Rafflesiaceae > Sapria > Sapria himalayana. The sequence goes on along the minus strand of JAREIK010002246.1, from coordinate 180,126 downwards.
ACGTTCGATTTCTACTTGAGATGGCTGACCATCAAAAGCTTTAAAATGACAGCGGAATCAGTGATCCAAATAAAATGGCAGAAGCTAAAGAATCAGTCATCTTTACAGATAAAGCTCAGATGAGGAAATGGTCAAGGACAATGAGATCCCAAGGACAAACCATAGCCCTAGTGCCAACCATGGGGTACCTGCACGAAGGACATCTGTCACTGATTAAAGAAGCTCGTAATCATGCCAGTCTCATAGTTGTATCAATTTATGTAAACCCCGGCCAGTTCTCTCCGTCCGAAGACCTATCCACATACCCATCCGATTTTCGTGGCGATCTCTCCAAGTTAATGTCTATTCCTGGTGGTGTTGATGCTGTTTTTCATCCACAACACCTGTTTGACAGTAAAAAAGGTAGTATATTCGATAGAGATCGCAGAAGTACGGGTAGTGATGAGGTGGTTTCGTGTGCGGAGATGTGCAAGATGTTTCATGAGACATGGGTAAGAGTTGAGAGACTGGAAAAGAGAATGTGTGGGAAGAGCAGACCTGTGCTCTTTAGAGGAGTGGCCACTGTTGTCACCAAGCTATTTAACATTGTGGAGCCAAGTGTTGCTGTGTTTGGAAAAAAGGATTACCTGCAGTGGAGAATTATTGAGCGACTGGCAAGTGTTTCTTTTTCATCTGGTCGCTCAACTCAATGATTTATGGAAAGAATTAGTGAAATAAATTGTATTGTTCAGATGTTGGAAATGGTCACTCTTTCTATTTGATATGTGATAGATAAGGGAATGTTTAAAATCGTGGTTTATTTTCCTAAAATCCCCTCCATTACTCTTTGTTATCGATCCTTAACCACACTTTTTTCCCATGTAGAAATGTTTGGTTCGATTCCTTTTCATTACAGCAATAGCATAATTCAAGAAAAAGCCTGTGTGCCACAAGAGCGATGAACAAAAATATCTAATTTTGGCTTTTGAATCTTCATTAGATAAATGGGTTAATACATTTGAGTCTGGTTTTGGTTTTTTGGTCCCAAATTCTTTTCTGTTTAAACTTGGTAAATTTTCACTTGTGCCCTGCTATTCTATTTGCGTTCTTGTTGGTTAAACAGTGTTTTACTTGGTACTTGTTGCAGGTTCAAGATCTTGATTTCTCTATCAAGATAATTGGTGCTGAAATAATTCGTGATGACAATGGCATGGCAATGAGTTCTCGCAATGTGCATCTTTCTGTAGAAAACAAGAATAAGGTTTTCAGAATTATACTCAAAGCTTATTATTTCAGTTGGAATACATTTTTTTTCCTAATGCTAATGGTATCCTGATGGTGATTATCATGATTTTTTTTTTATTTCCAAGTTAAATACGTTGTTTTTTCCAGGCCTTGTCTATAAACAGATCTTTGTTTAATGCTAAATCACGCGCAGAATGTGGCCAGGCCAATAGTAAAGAACTGAGAGAGTTGGTCATTAGAGCCATACATGAAGCTGGAGGGAAAATTGACTATGCTGAGGTGAGTTCTGGTTATTTTGATTTTCTCTATTGGAGGTTTATTTTGAGATTATTGGCTTTGAGAGCATGTCCCGAATTGGTACTTTCAGTTTTTATATACTAAACTGCATTGAAGTTCTATAGCATGCTAGTTCAATTTTATGAAAGTGGCATTACCTAGAGGTCTCCATCGGGACTAGTCTGTTTGGCACGCCAACAGGTTGATCTGACATAGCTTAACTGGCATAGGCATTAGCTAGCTCGTGATGAAACCAAGGCTTGCTAGGCATGAGGTGGTCTGCCATGCCATATGTGCCTGTGATGCTTGCTGACCTGATGTTCCTTTTGTGACATGCCTAAGACTATCTTGTCCTAGGACCCTAGGCTAGGAAATGGGCTCATGAGTCATGTCTTTATCAGTCATCAATCTATTGGTTGCCATTTTATTAAAATGGCCTAGTCATTTTTTATTTTTTAATAATATGTGTAGTGGTTACAATAGTTATCTTATTACAATGATTACAACCACCATAGCCAAAAGACCAATGACATGGTAGTTGGATTGGTGGGATGAGGAACATACAACCTTTGGGTTGTAGGTTCAATCCCCACCAATTATCTTTTACCGCTAGGTTGAGGTTGTCGTGCCTCTCCATAGAGTCTGGGTGGTTGCCCCGTAGTCCTGGGGAACCACCTAGTAACAAAAAAAATCATCATAGCCAAAGTTGATTAATCATTTATCCTATTGGATGTAACTACTCAAAACATAATTTTTTTTAATTTAACCTTATAAATATTTATAAATATTAATAATTATATATATTTTTCATATAAGTCTTATTTTTTTCATATAATTTTTTTTTTCATATTTTCTTTATAACTTGCAAGTTTTGAATTTTAATAATTTTGAAGTTTATTTGATTAATACATGAAAGGCATATCATAAGTAGTAATATTGTAGTTTGCAAGTGAATGATATCATAAATTTGAAGTGTTTTTCATTATTTATCTTAATTAGTTACTCTTACTTTTAGTCATATTCATAAAATATTTTTTTCCTAAAATTTAATTTTCTTTAATAAATAATAAAATAGTTATTTCTTCACTATATATTTTGGTACTTGAAAGTCATATTTCTTCACTAATTTAATAATGGCACTCTGTCGAAATAAAATTTAAAATATAAATAAAAAAAATATGGACATAGATGAGACATTATGATAATGTGAGAGCCATGAGATAAATTGAAAAGAGATTATAAATAAACTATGAAAAATAAAATATATTAATATACTATTTATAATTTTTTTTAATATTTTTTAATATTTTTTAAGTAAATCTGATAGTCATTAAATTTTTGGCATTGGATTGTGGATCGGGTTTGGAATTTTATGTTTGGGGCTCTCCTATCTTGGCCTCTTAGGTGGGGAAGGTTGGGTATAGTATGAGCGTGGTGTGGTGCGGTGTGGATGTGGTTGTGGTCTTAGTGTAGTGGTTAGATGGTTCAAGTAGGCGGTTGGCGATGTGCTTGCCACCCCAACATCCACCAAGGCTAGCTCAATTGGGTCGATGCCAGATGCGATGGCGTTGAGGTCGAGATTAGCCGTCGAGGTCGGGTTCATTAAAAGACCCAACCCTAGGTGTAATTAAATTAATAAATAAATTGTGGCGGGGTGGGGTGGGTCTTGTTCATTAAAAAAACTTGCCTCGCCCCACCACATTAAAATTTTACTGTTATTGGGAAGTGGTGGGTCGGGCATCATATTTTCATTAACCCGTAACTTGTCGAGTACTTGGGTTACTCCAAGTGAGCCGTTGAACCGTGCCAATGGGCTAGGTATGCGGGCCATGGACAGCACGACACGAGACATGGTTTCCACTTGCCCAACATTACTCGAGCCATTCCTCGGGCTAGCTCGACCCTGGTCTAGTCACGATTCTAAGATTGTGCCATGCTGAGCCCGATATGGCTTAGTTGTACTAAGATAAATTTTTTTGTTGATCCAGTGAATAATTTAATCTTTGATATTATCATTTTAGTTAATTTAATTACTTATAAGAGGATCATAAGAAAAATTAATTATCTTACTATTGACTAGACCTGATATATTATATTCAATTAGTATAATTAGTTGTTTCTTAGAATTTTTTTAATAAATTCGTCTCAATGTAATTTTTTGCATATTGATATATGTGAAGAAGTTTGAAGGACTTGAGATTTTTTTTAGGAATTATTGGTACTTATAGTTGGCCCAGTATTTAGATTTTCGTTGGGGGTCGACAAGAACCAAAGGAAGTATCATATGATTTTGTATTTTTTAGAAAAATAAGAGATTGATGGTTATTTTGAAATCTAATATAAATATTAAGTTCAAAGCAATTATGATAGTTATTTATAAGATATTTTAGATGCTTAATCTACTCAAAGAGTTTGAGTATGTATTTTCTTTTTTTTTTTGATATGACAATTAAATAGTGAGGTATATAGTTTTTTATTTAATATTTTACGAGTGAACATAACATATAGAAGTAAATTATTTTTTATAAGAGAGAAGATTTAGAATATGATCATTACTATAACATACATTATGATAGCAGAGTATCCAAAGGACATCTTTACAAAGGTTTTTGTTGGATAATTGTATTTTCACGGTGGTGATTTTAAGATACAGAAGACAACAAGAATAACAAAATAATAAATAATATATATCCAATCCATAATCCAACCATAACAGAATCAAAAAATGAGAAACATGAACCAGAAATAATGTGGTTCGCTAGTCGCTCAGTACGACTAAATACATCCACCAGAAAATGTTTATGCGTTATAGATTAAGCAAAAAAAATATCTTACAGTATGTGCAGAGCAGAGAAAATCGCAAAGAGAGAGAGAGAGAAGACGATGAACAGTTCTCAGGTCCAAAAAAAATAGCAACCCGAAAATAAAAATTACAAAAATATTTATAATAAAAACTTTCTCGGTTCATTTAACCGGATCGGGATCTCTGTTATTGTGCTACTACTGCATTCTTGGCCTCTTAATATTTTTTTTCCCATACTTACATAAAAATATCAAAACAGAAATATTTGATTATATAAACAGATTATCAAAAAATAAATTACATATACAACAGTTTTGATGAGACATCATTTTATTTTTTTTTCCTATTAAATGGTGTAAATTTGTACCTATCAATTTGATAGATGGGGGTCGTAGTTTCATTGTTATTTTTTTTAATTTTTTATTTTTTTTATTTTTTTTATTTTTTTTATTTTTTTTAATTTTTTTATTTTTGCTGACAGTACTCAATTTGTGTCTTATATAAATTATTTTGTTCATTATTTAAGTGTATTTAATATTTTGATTTTATCAGAGTATTATCTATATTTATTTTTAAATATTATTTTATAACATGAGTAAAATTGAATTGTCAAACTCTTTTTCTTTCTATGAATATACTCAATTTCATATAAAATGAATGACTACATGGATGCTCTTTGATTCCATGACTCAATTGAGTAGCTTTTGCATGACATATTTAATGTTTCATATTATAAAATAATGTTGAGTGCAAAGTAACTATGATAATTATTTGTGAGATATTTTGGATAAATAATCTATTCAATAAGTTTGAGTATGTATTCTCTTCTTATATTATTTTTTATTATGATAGTCACATAATGATATATATAATTTTTAATTTTAAATTTTACAAATGAATGAAACACAAAGATATTATTTTTTTAATAAGGGAGAAAGTACATGATATAATTCAAGATATGATCATTACTACAGCATACATTTACATTCTGATAGCAAAGTATCTAACAAACATCATAATGAAAGTTTCAATAGAAAGATGTAGTTTTATTGTTGTTTTTTTTTTGTTTTTTTTGTACTTTTGATGATAATATTCAACTTGTGTCAGGTATTAATTATTTTTATCAATAATATAAGTATATTTAATGTATTGATTTTATTAGAGTATTATTTATATTTATTTTTCAACATTATTTTATAACATGAGTAAAATTGAATTGTCAAACCCTTTTTCTTTCTTTGCATACATTCTATTTCAAATAAAATGAATGAATTGCTACTACTTGGCTTCTCTTAGATTCCGCAACTCAATAGAATAGCTTTTGCATGTAAGTGTTTAATGTTTTATTCTCTCTCTCTCACACACACACACACACATATATATATATATATGTATATTTAGCTTTTCTTTCATTATGTGGAGATTTAATATTTTAGATTCAGCCAAATTGTAATATTTAAAGGTATTACCTACATGTTGAATGCCTCATCTACCAGTAAATGTTTCTTATGAGATCAATATGATTGTTCATATTCTCAAAGAATAAAGATAATGTGACAAATAATTGGTTAAAGTTAATTGAGGTGAGATATCTACAACATCATCCTGATTGTATTCCTTATTCGTGAATAAAATATGACAAAGATCAAAGATGGGTGGTATATTGGTATCTATAATCATCAAGTCTCTTGAGAAATGAATCCAATCTCCTAAGACTTCACAAAAAACTTAGAATAAGATAATATATAATACTCGAATTGTGTGAGAAAAAGGGTCTTGCTCATTTTAGGGAAATCGCGCACTTTCAACAACCTATGCCTTTGTTGTGCATGAGGGAGGTGCACCTCCTAAATCTTTCCTTTCATACTTTAAGTGAAGATCTTTTATATTTTTTTTATTTTTAAATATATTCTAATATATTCCAAAATACTTTATGCGGAGATGAGATCATACTCGATTTTAATTAAAAAATATCTAAAATAGCAAGTTAGTAAAAAAATATAAAATACAAGATAAATCTAGAGGTGTAAACCAGGCCAGGCTGGCCCGGCTCGGCATGAGGCACGGCACGGTTTGGCCATGCCTCGGCTGGCTCGGCACCAGAATTACCTGTGCCCGGGCTCGTGCCTGGGCTCCTGTCGTGCCCGGGTAATTCACGACCTGAGGCCAACCAGGCCTCGTGCCATGCCTGACCCGGCACGGTTCGGTGGCCCGTGACATGACTTGTCGGCACGGCTCGTCGTCATGGTTCGGGGTCACAGCTGGTCCTCCACTCACAAACCTATGCTCCCGGCTTCCCGCACTGGCAAACCTGTGCTCCTGGCTTCTCGCACCCTCACGGCTCACGGCTCACCCTATTGTTACTCGGTGAGTCGGGCCTAGCTTCCAGCACACAAAGACCGTGGGTCGGGTCCAATCAGACCCGAACCGCGGTCCCTCCTGACCCGATCCCCCCCGCCCCCCCAAGATGCAAAAAAAAAATTAAATTTTAGCCTTTGGATCTCACCTCCAACGACTAGGGGTAGAATCCGATGGCCCTCATGATTCTACTCCCTAAAATATTAAAAAAAATTATAAAAAAAACAAAAAATATTTTCTTTAATCTATAAAATTCTCTCAATCTCTCTATAATATTTATGTTTTTCATAAATATTTATTTTCTTAAATCTCACATTTTCACTCTCTCAAAAATCTTGTTCATCTTTCTCGGGACTCGGCTTTTTGTCATTTGGCTTGATTTTTTGGGAATCTCAACACTTGTTTTGAATGTTGAGCTAGATTATGGTGTACCGTGCACGTGATCAACCTCACTGCTTTACCGGATAATTTATTTTAATTTTTTTTCTCTCAGTCTCTCTTTAGTCTAGTCTTTCTCTAGTCATAAAATAGTTAAATCTAAAATTTATCATCTAGTCTCTACAAAAGTGTCCTGTTTAACAAAAATCCTAAAAAATAATAAATACTAATGAAACGTATTTAAATTTAGAAAATGAAAATTTTACACAAAGGTCTGAGGGTGTTGAAACTTTACTTTTTCCAGTCGTCTCAACCCAGACCTCTAAAAAATAAAAAATTAAGATGATTTCTGTAGTTTGGACTCATTTTAATATAATAAAACAAAAAAATATTAGGGGTGAAGAAGAAGAAATGACACAGTATAAATATTATATGAGAATTTTAACTTATAAAAGTTCGTTTGGGACTGGACATCTTAAGAGGCATGCCAAATTATGCACCAAAAAATATGGTCCATTATATCCTAGACAAATCTAATTTGACATGTATTTTTTGAGATTGGATCTAGTCCAGTCTCAAAGTTTACTCCGTTCATATATTCCAACGAGTTGGGTAGGGACGGCATGACCAGACTTATCACATTGATGGGTCTTCCGTTCAGATTTTCGGAAGATACAAGGGTAATGCACATTATGCAGACATATTTTTAGCCTGCTTATCGTAGGATTTCTAGGTTTACATCTAGGAATGACATACTAAAATTATATAAGTTAGAAAAACAAAAAATAATTAATGAATTTATGACATATAGTGGAGTGATGTCCGTGATGTCTGATATCTGGACAAGTCACGATGAATCACTCTACGCATGTCTCACCAGCCACTATGTAGATTCTTACTGGACTATGAATAAAAAAATTTTAGAATTTTCTAAGATTCTCCATCCTCATGATGGCCCGACCATTTTTGCGTGTATGATGAAAATCTTTAGGGAATATAAAATTAAAAATAAAATTTTTAGTGTCATATTCAATAATGCATCTAATAATGAGGTAGCGATAAACATGTTTGTTAGGAATATTAGAGACGTACTATTAGGAGAGATTTTTCATGTTAGATGCATGTGTCACGTGATTAACTTGATTGTTCGAGCGGGTATGAAGGTGTGTTCCCCCGCATTGGATAATATACGTAATGTACTGAAATATATTTGTACTTCTCGCAGACAACAAAAGTTTGGTAGTCTCTGTTTGTCTGTGAATCTTAAGAAGAAGAAATTCCAATCGAATGTGAGACATCGTTGGAATTACACGTACCTGATGTTGGAGTCATAGGTTGGATATGAACACGTGATCTCTGACTACGTCAATAGTAAGAATGACGAGATTATTATTGACGACATTGACTTGGCTTCAGAAATTTCTTTTATGAATTCTTAAAGATTTTTTATGACACGACGAACATGTGTTCTTCAGTTTATACCCCCACGACTTGCATTGCACTTAGGTGCATATGCAACATTAGTAGCATATTTAGGAAGTATCGAACTGACCCGATACTTAGCCATATGGTTGTAGAGATGGAAACCAAGTACTTGAAATACTGGTCCACCGTTCCATCTCTTTATTGCCTCGCTGCATGCATGGACCCTAGAGTTAATGTGGAAGGGATAGAAAATACACTGACTTACATTTTCTCGTGCATTAACCTATAAGACCCACCTGAAGGGTTCATTTACGAGAAGTTGACTGACCTGTTCACATACTACGATACTAGGTGTGGTGGTGGTGGTGAGACTGTGATTAAGGACATGGATACCTTGTTTGGAGATGATTTTTTCATTCAGCTAACGAGGGAAAAACATCAGGGTGGACCATTACATAGGAGCGAGTTTTTTCGATACTTAGATACCGATTACTGCTCAATCCTATCACATTCTGATACTAAGAATCTTGATATATTACTGTGGTTGAAATCATATGAGTTCACATTTCCAGTGCTATCTAGGATGACACGGGATCTACTGATTTCTCCAGTGTCGAGTGTAGCATTGGAGTCTACTTTTTCTGTTGCAGTGAACGTGATTTCGGATAGGAGATCGAGATTACGTCCAGGTATTGTTGAGGTTTTGGCCTGTTTGAAGGATTGGGAGGATTCGAAGTTTAGCATCCATGATCGTGCTGGAGTTGGGATAGGGACTGCACTCGCATCCACTATGAATGCGGAGCAGTTGATTACTGATAATGATGATCCATATGATAGTGATTTTGATGTTGCGGTTGATAATGCTCATGATATGCCGATTGACGATTGATGATGATTTATTGATTTTTGATTTCGATATTTTATTTTTTATTGATTGTATGTTTTATTTTTACGTTATGTTAAAACTTAAATTTATTTAGTTCGGATCCTTGGTATCTATTGGCTGATTGGTCATTTCTCATTTCGTTTGCTTTTGTATTTTCTTTGGTTTTTTTGACTCTTTAATTTTTTTTAACGAAATTTTTTATTTAATTTATTTTTTTGTTTAAATTTTTCATTTAAAAATTTTAAATTCTATAATTTAATTTTAATAAATTATAAACTAATTTTATTTTAAATTATAAAAAAAAATAAACTTTGTAATTTAATAAAATGTTAACAATTTTTATTTTATAATTTTAATATATTATATATTATTTATAATTTTATATATAATATAATATATATTTTATTTAAACTAAAATATTAAACTTTAAAAATTTTTTTAAAAAAATTTTAAACTAGTCCCGTACGGCTAAGTTTGGCTCGACCTGGCCTAGCTTTGATAAACCGTGCCGGGCCAGGCACGAAAGCACGGCCGTGCTCTTAAACAAAGGGCTGGCCTGGCCCAGCCCGTTTGACACCTGGATAAATCTTTAAAATTTTTGATAAAAATGATCACGAAAAATATGAATGATTTGAATTATATGAGAATTTAGGCGATGTTCATATTACTTAAATAATTAAAAATAAACATGATTAATCTTTATTATATTAGGAGTATATTATAATGATAAAGATAATAAATGTGGGAAATAATTAAATAAAATATTATAGAATATTCTGAAATACTTTAATAATATTTAACTGCTTGGAGCCAATTGTTCTTCTCTAGGATAATATACCACGTTGCATAAAGTATATAACTTCCAAACTTAGCCAACGTACCACACACGTATACCAAATTCTAAATCACAGGAAAGGTCATTAATATATGTATATATATATAATTCATGATTGATATATATTTTGATACTTGATATATAATTGATGTCACCCTATTTTTTCATCGTGGCTTATGATTGATAATGCAAGTATAACTCACATAAGCAGAGATATTTCTCCTTAAATAATATTTAAGTGTGTGTGTATATATATATATGTGTGTGTGTGTGTGTAAGTATGTAAGTTTATGTGTGTATTCTGTGCATTTCAATAGTTATTGGTTAATTTAGTTTGCAGTGACAGTTGCCTAATGCGTAGCAGGTCGTAGAACAAGAAACATTGGAGGGTGTTGAAGAAGAAATCAGAAGTCCTGTGGTGTTCTGTGTGGCAGCTTGGTTCGGGGAGGTGAGACTCATAGATAACATGGAAATTAACATTTAAAATTATCTCTATAAGATGCATTTCCAATATGTTATTATTAATGAAACAAGGGGAGAAAAAAAAGTAATGGGCTGCTTATTGTAAATTTACACGACTGTCAGACTAGCAATCCAATTGGTCTCTAAGGAAAAATATTTCTTCAAAAACAGGAATCCTTTTTGTTCTGAATGGAGGCCACTTATCCATGAATTGCAGAAGCATTAGCACAAATTCATCAGCATCACCATTCTTATTGTGAAGCGCCATGGCATGCAGCTACCTGGATTCAACTTGGGGGAGGAGTTGCTGCACCCTTTTCTTCGAGCTTGAATCACCCTGAACCAGCAAGCCAACCACGCAAGACTTGTTGGAGAAGCAAATGAGACTCTTGAAATTGTGCCTGCTTTATTAAACACAGCCCCCGGTTTGCAGGCTTTGTTAGCATCAGGATCAATCATCTGTGCCTTCTTATACACGATCTTTGCTGCTGCGTAGTTTGATTTCTGCATGTGCGCCCAGCCCAAGTTGCCCGTGATGCATTAACTAGTTATTTTGAGTATCTCTTGCTTCATTCGAGAGAGAGAGAGGGAGAGAGGGGGTGAGGGAGAGAGGGGGTGAGGGAGAGAGGGGGTGAGAGAGAGTGAGAGAGGGAGGGAGGGAGAGAGAGGGTGAGAGAGAGGGAGGGAGGGCGCGCGAGAGAGAGTGAGAGAGCGAGAGAGAGTGAGTGAGAGTGAGGGCGAGGGATGGTTTACCAATAATCTGGAAACTTCTTGCTGAACGGAAACCTGCAACTTCCGGCCATGAGAGCGTGCCTATTGGTTGAGTTGCCGTTGAATGCATCTCATTGGCGTATCAATCTCGTCAATTTTTGCTCAAGTAAATCTATGTGTGCATCGATCCGTCCACATTTCTGCAAAAAGAAAATTAGGCCTCAGGGCTCTGCGTCCAGCGATACTACATGAATGAAAGTGGTGAGATGTTGCACGGCACCTTATAGAGGTGAATGAGGATGTTGTCGAGTGATTCTTGTTCTTGGAGTGAGCACAGACTTCTGAAAGACTTCACTGCTTCAATGTCCTCGTTTCTGTTTAATTGCACAGACTTCACTTCCATGTCTTTTAGGGCACTGTCGACTCTGCCTTTTACGTTTACCGCTTTCCAGTAGAAACATTTGTCGACTGATGGTTTGCAGTACACATTGTATCCGGGAGCTTTTAATAGCAAAAATGTGGAGACGCCCAGGTGCGTCGCATATAATGAAAACAAACCTCAGCATGCTTGGCCTTCATGTAAGGACCAACACCACGGGGAACCTTGTACGCGACATGAGATAGGCTGCAGCTCTCTTCTACGCGGCCGCTTCGGCTGCCCTTGAAGCTCCTCCCATACCTGCCATACCCATCGTTCCTTTGTTCAACGTGCCCAATTCATATCAAATAGTAAAAGAGGTGCAGTTGGCAGGGACTGTCCTTCGTGAAGTTGGATCTATTGTTCCCAGCTTTACTTATTAATTTTATAAGTAATAATTATGTTGTGGTGTACTCCCTGTAAAATAATTAAAAAAATTAAGTGAATTTTTAATATTTTTAAAAAAGTGTATCCAATACTTAACTAATTGATTTTTGTTATATTCAAATATAGTAATTCAATAATATATTTAAGTCTCACTTCTCCCCTTGTAACTACCCCCTCACTCACCTCATTTTATAAACCATATTTTGAATATTAAAGTATAATTTTGGATTACTATATTTTAGTGGCTAAAAATTAATTAGTTAAGATTTTGGTCTATTTTTTTTTAATTATTAAAAGTTAAGTTATTTTATTTTTCTATTTTTTTTAGGTAGTGCACAAAAACATAATTTCTCATTTTATAAACCATGGAAGATACCAAGTTAGTAAACCAGGATGATTTTATTTCCACGTTCTCGTTCGTGGGGACATGGGCGTTAAAACTAAAATAAAAATCAAAAGATGTTTCTGTATATTTTTCATAGAAATAATTTCAAGAGAAATTTAATACATGCAACAAAGTAATTCAATTAAAAAAATCAAATAAATAAAGCATTCCCTGCCCTGCCTGTTGCTGATTGAGGTGAGGTGAGGATGAGGTGAGATGAGTTGAGGTGAGATGAGTTGAGGTGAGTTGAGATGAGGTTAGGTGAGATGAGGTGTGATTAGAGGTGCAATGAGGTGAGGTGAGGTGAGATGAGGTTAGGTGAGATGAGGTGTGATTAGAAGTGCAATGAGGTGGGGTGAGGTGAGATTAGGTGAGGTAAGATGATGTGAGATGAGGTTAGGTGAGATGAGGTGTGATTTGAGGTGCGATGAGGTGAGGTGAGATGAGGTGAGGTTACTAACAAAGCACGGTGTAATTTTGGTTGTCAGCCAAACAGCTCAACTTGATCCCCAAATGGCTTTTTTTTGGGCTAGTGAATATGCTAGTACCACTGACACATATCCCCTTTGTTGCTTAAGTGAAATAATTAAAAAAATAATAACAATTTTATTTGATGCTGTGTTTTGAAAAGTTAAGGGAATGTCAACTGCAAATTCGTCTTCAAGATAAACATTGAACATGGAATACATAACAAGATAAACACTAATTTTTTCAATTTGTGGACTTGATAGTCATGTGTTTCTTCAATCCATATATTGTTCATGGGTTTTTCTATTTTAGTCCATGTTTAGAGGCATGTGACTTGACATAGCCTCTTTCCATCCACATCATTATTGGTTTTTTTTTTTTTGGAAATTTGGTTGAGTTGGACCTTTGTTATTATTCAGATTAGTTTAATTAAACTCAACTAATTACTCAATTTAAAAAGTAGTACATGAGACCCATTAGTGGTCATGAATTTGTATAACTATATTAAAGGAATGTCAAAGCTTGAGCAATTGAGTGATTAACATTGGGGGATTGTGCACATTAAAGCCATTACCATTATTAAATAGTCAGAAAATGTTGGTACATTTTAATTATATTTCTAAGAGAGACGAGAGTAAATTTTATATGAACAAAGTTAATGTTTGTGTATGAGAAAAATATATATAGAAATAAGATATGAAGTATCATGATGTGAATGACATTGTTGGGCATATGAATGTCTTTCAAGGATTGATTTATTAGTATTCATCTATGAAGATAAACATAGAAAATGAATTGTACTATTGCTGGGATTTTTAGTTCTTAGTCTAGTTCTTGATAGTTGGGAAATGGGTTTCCTTTATTTTATCAGCTCTGTTAGGATTCAATGAGATTCTTTAGTTAGAAAACCCCTAATTTGAGAGGATTTGAGAGTGGAATAAAAAGCAGACATGAATCTAGAAAAGGAAAAGTCATACTCCATGATATGATTGAATCAAACAAAATCTATGTATTACAATCCAACGTGATTTTCCAAAAAAAAAACAAAAAAAAAATTAAATGATACATTTTGTTATGACACATACACACATGTGTGGGTACAAAATGCACATTTATTAACATTATAACATAAATAAACTAAAATCATATTACATTAATATTTTTTTCCCCATAATGTGACATTCAACATGTCACAATAACTTCTAGAAGTGGAAAAGTTTTCTCATAAGGAAGACTAGTGAATATATTTGTAACTTGATTTTCAGTATTTTCGCAATTCAAACATACTTTTTTTCAATAATTGCTTCTTTGATGAAATGATACTTTACTACTTAATGTTTGATTCTATTGTGGAGAAATGATCTTGGGCAATTGAAGTGGCCTACTTGTTGTCACTATATAAATCTCTGTTCCTTTATTTTGTTCTTCATCCATGTGGTCCATGATTCTTCTTAACCAAATAGCTTGAGAAGTGATTAGTGATGCAAAATGTATAATGTCTTAGTAGTAGATAATACAATGGGAGATTATTTCTTTGATATCCAAGTAACAGCAGCATACCCAACTAAAAATATATCCATTAGTGCTTCATGAGTCTTTTGTATACCTCCTAGTCACAATCGCAATACTCATATAATTTTGCATTGATAGTTTTGAAGTACCATAAACTAAGATTGTATCCTTAAGATATCTTAAAATCATTTTATCAACTTACAATTAAAAGTAGTTGGAACAATGCATAAATAATGATAATAGATTTACTTAAAATATTATGTCATATCTAGTGGGTCTATAAATTTTTGATTTACAACTAAGAGAGTGGACATTGGTTTAAATTATAGCATCCCAAACCTTTTGATGATGTTAGAGAGGTGTCAACATGGTCTTGCTGAGTTTGCACGGTCCAAATTATGGTGGCTTAGTCGTGCCATAGTGTCATGTCGGACATGATATGGTTTCTCAATTTGAGTTATGTCGTGCTAGCATTAGATTGAGTGAGGCAGGCCTGTCATGACATGATGGCCCAACTAGGGTAGTCGGTTGTGCTTGATCAGGCTAATGCAGAGTATAAAAGGCACGATCGGGCCATGCCCTACTAGGCCTGGGAGCTGGCTCAAGTGCTATGGCATAAGATTGTTGTTGCTCCAAGCCATGCCCTGATACAATTAAGTTCATCCATTAAGATTACCACCTCAACATATGACGATGAGAGAATCATGGCTTACTTTTATCTTGATCTACATTTGAAGATATAAAATAGAGTTTACAAGTGCAAAAAATAGAGTGCTGCATGGAAACATGTTGCATGGTAATACAATTGATACATACCATTTTGTAAATATTGGTTTGGATAATTTGAAAAAGTACATGTAACAAAGTTATTATATTATCCATAAATTAAATTGAAGAGTCCAAGAGATTTCAATAAAACAAACCTTATTTCATTTTTTTTTGGTTCAAAGCTTGATTGAAAGCTAGTACACGAAACAATATCAATTGCATTCATGTGAAAATAGAATCTACCCATCTAAAAATATTTCCCTTTTTTATTTAGGAAAATTTGTATATAAGTTTTGAGACATTTTTTTGGAGCATTGAAACTAAAAATATATAAATTTTGATACACTTAAATATATAAACTTCACATTACCCTTAACCTAGCCATGTCATCAATTCATGTCAATATGTTACTTATTAAAAAAAACATATATACATTATCTATATATATTTTTATATAAAATATATATTGGTATATATATTTATATAGATGAGATACATATGATTATGTATTGTTTTTAATTTTTATATATTATACATATATAATACTATTATATATATAAGGAGGTTGAACCTAGTACATAATATATTGGAAGAATTGTGTTTTAGTGCACTCCCAAGAAAATAATAAAAAAAAGTAACTGAATTTTTAATAATTAAAAAAAAATAAACCAAACTATTAACTAATTGAATTTTGGTTGATTCAAATAGAGTAATTCCAAAATACCCTTAATTAATTTTCAGTCTTCCTCTCTTTCCCCCCTCTCTCCTCACCTCGCCCCACCCCCTCGCTCGTAACTACACCGAGCTCGAGTGGGGAGCTCGGTGGAGCTCTAGCAAGCTCGTTATTGAAGCACAACAAGCTATTGGTCGAGCTAAAGGAGCTCCTGGTCTAGCTCAATGCAGCTCTTGGTCGAGCTGCAATGAACTTGTACCTCGATGGGAACTTCATGGAACTAGAGGTGTCAATTGGGCCGGCCCGGCACGAGGCACGGTTCGGTCGTGCCTGGGCCGGCCCGGCACGTTAAAAAACCATGCCCGGGCCCGTGCCGTGCCGTGGCATGGCACACCGGCATGGGTTCTTCCCGTGCCGGTTTCATGGGCCACGCGGCGCCAGGCCCCTCCCGAAAAAAATACCG
Organism: Sapria himalayana; assembly: GCA_029783825.1. Taxonomy (NCBI): domain Eukaryota; kingdom Viridiplantae; phylum Streptophyta; class Magnoliopsida; order Malpighiales; family Rafflesiaceae; genus Sapria; species Sapria himalayana. The sequence continues at coordinate 163,694 of JAREIK010002246.1, read as the reverse complement.
CGGGTCGGGTCTGATTGGACCTGACCATTGGTCCCAATCCCAATGGGAAAAAAAATGCAATTAATATTAATTTTCAGCCGTTGGATTCGCCTCCAACGGCTAGGGGGCAAAATCCAACGGTCCTCATGATTCTGCCCCCTAAATAATTATTAAAAATTCAAAAAAATATAAAAAAAATATCTTTTTTTATAAAAAATTAATATCTTTAATCTATAAATTCTACCCCCCTCCCTTTAACATTTATGTTTTTCAAAAACATATATTCTTTCAAATCTTTCTCTTTCTCTCACATAAACCGTGCTTCTCTCTCTCGGGCCTCGGGATTTTGCTTTCGGCTTGGATTTTCGTGAAACTCAACTTGAGTTTTGAACATTATAGCTTGACTGCGGTGCACCGTGCACGTGACCGACCTCATTGCTTTTACCGGGTAATTTATTTTACGCTTTTTTTACTTTCTCTATCTAGAAAAAAATTAGGAAAAATAAAAATCATAAAAAATGACAAATACACCTGACACGTATTTAAATTTAGAAAATTAAAATATTACACAGAGGTCTGAGGCTGCTGAAACTTTGGTTTCTCCAGTCGTCTCAACCCAAAGTTCTAAAAAACAAAAAACTAGTAGGACTTCTGTAGTTTGGACTCATTTTAAAATTATAACACAAAAAAATATTATGGGTGAGGAACAAGAAATGACACAGTGCAAATATTGTATGGGACTATTAACATGTAAGAGTTCATTTGGGACTGGGCACCTTAAGATGCATGCCGAATTATGCACCAAAAAACATGGACCATTAGATCCTAGGCAAACCCAACTTGGCACTACATTTTTTGAGACTGGATCGAGTCTAGTCTCAAAGTTTACTCCCTTCATATACTCCAGCGAGTTGGGTAGGGATGACATGGTCAGGCTCATCATATTGATGGGTCTTCCAATCAGATTTTCGGAAGATCCAAGGGTAGTGCGCATCATGCAGACTTATTTTCAGCCTTACTATTATAGGATTCCTAGGTCCACATCTAGGAATGACATACTAAAGATATATAAGTTAGAAAAACAAAAAATAATTAAGGAATTTATGGTATATAGTGAAGTGGTGTCCGTGACGTCCGATATATGGACAAGTCACGATGATTTTTCTTATGCATGTCTCATGAGTCACTATGTAGATTCTAACTGGACAATCAATAAAAAAAATTTAGGATTCTCCGAGATTCTTCATCCTCATGATGGCCTGCCATTTTTGAGTGTATGAAGAAAAACTTTAGGGAATATAAAATTCAAAATAAAATTTTTAGTGTCACATTCGATAAAGCTTCTAATAATGGAGTAGCGATCAATATGTTTGTTAGGAATATTAGAGACGCACCATTAGGAGAGATCTTTCATGTTAGATGCATGTGTCACGTGATTAACCTGATTGTTCAAGCGGGTATGAAGGTGTGTTCCCCCGCGTTGGATTATATACGCAATGCACTAAAATATATTCGCACTCCTCGCAGACAACAAGAGTTTGGTAGTCTCTGTTTGTCTGCGAATCTTAAGAAGAAGAAATTTCAATTGAATGTGAGACATCATTGGAATTACACGTACCTGATGTTAGAATCATGTGTTGGATACGAACACGTGATATCCGATTACGTCAATAGTAAGAGTGACGAACTTATTATTGACGACACTGACTGAGCTTCAGGAATTTTATTTATGAAATTTTTGAAGATATTTTATGACACGACGAACATGTGTTCGTCGGTTTTGCATTGCACTCCGTTGCATATACAACATTTGTAGCATGTTTAAGAAGTATCGAGCTGACCCGACGCTTAGCCATATGGTTGCAGAGATAGAGACCAAGTACTTGAAGTACTGGTCCACCGTTCCATCTCTTTATTGTCTCGCTGCATGCATGGACCCTAGGGTTAAGGTGGAAGCGGTAGAAAACACCCTGACTTTCATTTCCTCGTGCATGAACCTAGAAGAGCCACCTGAAGGGTTCATTCACGAGAAGTTGACTGACCTATTCACATACTACGATACTGGGTATGGTGGTGGTGGTGGTGGGACTGTGATTACGGACATTGATACTTGTTTGGAGATGACGATTTTTCCATTCAGCTAGCGAGGGGGAAACGTATGGGTGGACCATCACATAGGAGCGAGCTGTCTCGGTACTTAGATACCGATTATTGCTCAATCCTATCACATTCTGATACTAAGAATCTTGATTTATTACAGTGGTGGAAATCATATGAGTCCACCTTTCCCGTGCTATCTAGTATGGCACGAGATCTACTGACTCCTCCGGTGTCGAGCGTAGCATCGGAGTCTGCTTTTTCTGTTGCAGTGAACGTGATTTCGGATAGGAGATCGAGATTACGTCCAGATATGATTGAGGTCTTGGCTTGTTTGAAGTATTGGGAGGAATCGAGGTTTAGCATCCATGATCGTGCTGGAGCTGGGACTTGGACAGGCACTGCAGTCGCATCCACATCCACTACGATGGCGGAGGAGTTGATTGCCGATGATGATGATCCATATGATACTGATCTTAATGTTGCGGCTGATGATTCTCATGATATGCCAATAGACGATTGATGATGATCTACTGTTTTTTGTTTTCGATGTTTTTTTTATTGATTGTATTTGTACGCTTTGTTTGTATGTTGTGTTGAAACTGATATTTGTTTTGTTCGGACCTTCGGTTTCAAATGGATGATTGTTAATTTTTCATTTGTGTTGTTTATGTTTTTTTTAATTTTTATTTTTACTAACATAATATATTGATTTATTTTTTTTATGATTTAAATTTTCTTATAAAAATTAATAACTTTAATATATAATTAATAATTATAATAAAAGTTAAACTAATTTGATTTTGATAAAAAAAAAAATTATAAACTTTGTTTTTTTAATTAATTTTTAATTTTAACATTTTTATAAATATTAATATTTAATACTATACAATTACAGAATTACAATATCTAAAATTTAAAAAAAAAATAAAATAAAATAATTTTCTGCCTCTCGGCCCTGCCCTGGCCCGAGCGGGCCTGGCACGGCACGACACGACCTGCCGTGTCTTCGGGCCGTGCCGGGCTCGGATTTTTAAACCGTGCTTGGCCCGGCACGAAAGCACGATCGTGCCCTAAAAAAACTGGCTGGGCCGGGCCGGCCCGTTTGACACCTCTACATGGAACTCATGGAGCTCGACTAGGAGCTCCATGGAGCTCGATAAGCTTCCGTCGAGCTCTCGGAGCTATACTAGGAGCTCCTCGAGCTTCAACAACAAGCTCATTGCTCCCTAGAGCTTCTTGAGCTCCACTGAGGAGCTCGAATGCTCAATGCGCTCCCACGAGCTCCTTACTGGATATCGTGGGGCTCCATCAAGCTCCTCGCTGAAGTTCAGGGAGCTCCTTGCTCAAGCTCACGGAGCTCCTAGATGGAGCTACACCGAGGAGTTAGGTGGAGTTACGGGCGAGGGGTAGGGTGAGGGGTTGGGGGAGAGGGGTGAGGGAGACTCAAAAATAATGAAAGATATTTTGGTATTACTCTATTTGAGTGTACCAAAATTTATTTTGTTAAGAGTTTGATCTACCTTTTTTTAATTATTAAAAATTTAGTTCATTTTTTAAATTATTTTTTTGGGTGTGTACCGAAATACAATTATCTTTAATATTTTTGTTTAGTACAAAGTATGTGAAAATTCAATATCTCTTGAGGCTTTAACTTATGATCTATCGTCATTGGGTAAAGATAATTACTTTCACACCAAAATATAATATCTAACACATGTATATATGTAACATGAATATTTATTAAGTGATTAATTATTTTATTATTATTCTAATCCAAATATTTCTAACTTTATAATTCTTATGAGATTATGTATGTTAGTATTTATGTAATTGTATATATTATATTTATATATATAATATAGAATACACATAACATATATTTTATACACACACTATATTTTCTCTATATATATAGGATAAAATATTTGTATGTGTGTGTGTGTGTGCGCGTAAAATATGTTGTACATATACATTTTATTGTATTGTATGGTTTGGTATGATATGGTATGGAATGGCATGGGCATGGCATGGCATGGTACCAATCAGGTTGAATCTGTCGTGACCAATCGGCAATCATCCTCCTCTTCTCCTTTATTGTCTTATCTGTAACTTTGATCGTGATCCAATTTATTCATGCTAGGGTTTAGGCGAGGTTCTCTCTTATTTCTCGGTCTCTCTCTCGCCTTGTTCTCAATCTGGCCTTATTTCGCACTAGAGTGCAGAATGGTATAGCGCCGTCGTCAGGCACACTAAAGCTGAAAAACTGAGGCTGGACAAGCCACTAAAGCTGCATTTCTCTTCTCCAGGTTCTTCTTCACTATTTGTATTGTGTGTGTCCATGAGTAGTTCCATGTCTCGATTATGTTTTCTCTCTGTTTTAGTATCTGTTTTCCGAGTTCTTTTATCCACAAAATCTAGGTGTTATTGTCGCTCGTTGTCTAGTTCCCAATTGGATGTTGAAAGGTATCAATAGCCTTATTTGTTGCCTTTTTTGGTGCTCATTTGACTTGTTGGCTAGATATTTTTCCTGTGGTTCTGATGATTTTATTTTTCGTAATTTATTTTGTTAATTTGATGAAGAAAATGCCAAACAGTTATTCCATCATACCATTGATGATCTAAATTGTTATCAATTTTTGTTGATTAAGCTGGCCACAAAATGCTTTCTTTTTGAAATGTGTCTAACAGAAAAAAAAATTGTGGCGCTTTCTTATGTTTAACGTGCATATGTTGGTCATTCACACTGGAAGTTCATTATTTGTTTTTCAACATTCTATTAACCTATTTTATGTGAGCATGTGTGTGATTGCAACATAAATGAAAATGGACATAGAAATGGATATAAAATATAATCACAAAAAAAAAAAATCTAAATTTAACTTTTAACAAAATACTATAAAAATTGTTATACAAATAAGTAACAAAGCATTTAAGAATTGAATTGACATAAGTACAATGTTCTAAATGTCACATGCCCACAAGCAAATTAATAAAATTAGAACATAATGAGGTGATGGATGGCAAACCTATTTCACATGTACATGATGCTATTTTAAATGAGAAAGATGACTTATTTTGTGTTTATTCTAAAATCAAGATGTTCCTTGGTTGAATCCAGCTGAGATTAAGTGCATATTATATTAAATTGCATATTTTAGTATTTGATAAAGTGGATATTCTATTGAAGTGATTTCTTTGCTTCCCATTTAGGTAAAGGACATGTATTTAAACTAAAATGCATTTCTAGTTGAAAGTTTAATCTCATATCTTTGATGATTATTTTGGTTTTTATGTATGAAATGATTCATTCTAATTTGATGGAATATATTTTGTCAAATTAGGTTGCATGTTAGATGCTGAATTTTTTTTGTTTATAGAATATTTCATTTTATTGTAATATTTTTTGTTTTGAACTCGCTCATTGAAAAAAATTGGTGTACAATACAACTCAATAAATCATATTTATTTGAGCAATATATTATTTCTGAAAATTTGTAGACATCTAAGAAGTAAAATAAATACAATAATGATGGAGTTAAATTTTTAAGTTTGATCATTTTAGCAAGAATTTTTCCAAAAACCAACTCCTATAGGATCTCCAACCACCTAGCTATTTTACATTTTGTTAGATTCACTCGCTAGATATAACGATCCTTCCTACCTCGCCAGATGCATCACCATTAATGTTTTTTTTTAGAACAGTACCTTCCAATTTCAGGTAATCTTCACTTCATAAGATTTTTGATTTTGTTTAGCTGTTGCGAGGGTTTAGATATTATTTATCGTTTGGCGTTATTTTGGTACAAAACAAGATGTTTTGATTTTTTTTTGTTTTGGCATTGTTTTGATATTCATGATTCATCTTCAATATTTGTTTTTTGTTTCGATCGCCATTACATTAACTTGATTCGTTGCATGAAAACAAGATTTTGCTCAACGAAATAAAGAAATAGCGTGCAACAGAAAAATTTTTTCGTTGTAGGATATATTATTTCTCGTCTTTTCGTGCAGCGAAAACTAGTTTTCGGTGCAAGAAAACTTGTTTTTGTGCAACATATTTTGATATCCTGAAATTTAATAAATTTTTAAATAGTTTTTTTATTATTATTCAATTCAGCTCATTTTTCGTAAACAAAAATTTGAGTTTTCAATTCAGCTCAAATAATTTTATAGTTTTTTTTAAGTATAAATGATGAAGTTATCCTTAATTTAAAAATTATACTACTAAAAATAATGAGAATATCGACCAAATTATCGACTAAAATAATAGGTCATTAATTACTGACAAAATCACGACCATTTAGATACCAAAAAGGAGTTTCAAAAATAAAAATAATTCCGGCCAAATTTCTGACCAAAGACCGATCATATTTGCCGACCAAATATTTTTGGTCAGAAATTGATTTAAAAATTAGGAGGGAATTAGCAAATAAAATATACTAATAAATTACCGACTATTTAATGAACAAAAATATGTTATCATATAAAATGACCGATAAAATAACTTTCTAAAATATTTATAATGTCGTAATTACTGATAATTTATAAATCAAAAATTTGGTCGGTAATTACTCATGAAATCACATCTATTTAGAGACTAAAAATGTGCTTCGAAAAAAAAATAATTCTGACAAAATTTTTGACCAAAGATCGATCATATTTACCAACCAAATATTTTTGGTCGTTGGTTAGTAAATTATGAGGGAATTAGCGAATAAAAAGTATCAATAAATTACCGACTATTTAACGATCAAAAATAAATAACCATAAAAAATGATCGGTAAACTGGATTTCCAAAAATATTTATAACGTCGTAATTATCGACTATTTACCAACCAAAATTTTGGTCTGTTTTTCCTAGTTTAAATTTTTTGATTTAAAAAAAATTTACTAAGTCATTAACACTTAGCAATATTTCCCTCTTTCATATTTCAAAGCAAAGGCGAAACGGCGACTTCAAGGGAGCTATCAATGAATTTAATCTCTTCTGTTACAAGGTAATTTTTTCATTGTTTTTCTCCGTTGGATTGATTTATACATATCTCCGTCTCTTTGAATTTTATTAGCACTATCGTTTTTTTGTTTTTTCAGAATAATCGAGTATTTGCTTCTATTTTCTTGATATTTGCTTTTATTTTTATTTCACCTATATGATTTTGACTCTACACCATTAATGAATCTATAAATTGTCAGTGTAATTCTCATATATGCACGTTATCATGATGAAGGATCTTTGAATCCTAAGTCCCCAATAGCAACAATATTATGATCAAAATGCTAATGACAATTTTAGTTGAACTTTAATCTTCTAGAATAATGGAGTTCAAGATTTGAAAGGTCGCGAAGTAAACTTCCCATGTCTTTTTGTTGAGAAGTAGCTAGGTTTTATGAAATTGAACAAGATTTTCTTTGTTAGCTTTATTCTTATGGGTATCTATGAGAAAAACTTCCCCTGCTCTGATTGTAAAACCATTCTTTCACTATCATTCTGATATTTTGAAACAAAAACAAAACATAGCATCTTGGTATTCCTCTGATACCAATGGGGCATAATAGAGGCAGCAATGACTTATTTGTGATAAAAGAGAGGAGGGGTACGCCATCTAATGTCTCAAAGAAGTGGAAGCCATAATGCTTTTCATTACTTAAACATTCATATAATTACAAAATCAATAATGATTGAAGATCCTATAAACTATGGAGGTTACAAATGAAATATTATACTCATGAATGACATCTAACAATATTTAAATATATTTGAATAATTTAAAATTAAGGGATATACTAAGCCAAATAACTAATTATCGCTATTATGGGTTGTATCTAAGAAAGCGAGCAAGGTTTTTTACCATTCCATTGAGTTGCAATGATTTCGGAGTCGTCAAGGTGCATGAGTGCTTGATTGGTTGTTCAACTATATGGAACTCAACCAAGTCATAAGAGTAAGTGATACACTAACACTTTCTGCTCATATGAATAACAAAATGAATCAAAGAAAAAGAAAATAGACATGTAGTATTTTGGAAGAAAAAATTATATTTGCGAAGGAAGATCATCAAGCCATGTATAAACATGTAACAGTATATATAAAGTTTTATACATTTATGTAATCATATGACATTATATATAAATGTATATACTTTAATTTATATAAATATATTACATTATATATAAACACTTATATGTTTATATTAATATATAATATTATATATACATATTTATACATATGTATTAATGTTTATAAATATCTATACAACATTTACATAAAAATATCCATTTATATAATTGTATGTCATTATATATAAATGTCTATACTTTAATTTATATAAATGTATTGTATTATATATAAACACTGATATGATTATATTAACATATAATATTATATATAAATATTTATACATATGTATTAATGTTTATAAATATCTATACAACATTTACATAAAAATATCCATTTATATAATTTTTAATATAACAATTATATAACATTAAATATTTATAAAATTTTGTAAACCTTTATATTACATATTAATTTTTATATAAATATAGAATATTTATAATGTTTATATAAATGTATCATATATATATGATATAATATTTATAAAAGTGTTACATATATATAATTATATTTAAGTAACATTTATAAACATATTTTAATCACAAATATTATATCTAAGCACTTGTTTAATTATATAACACTACCCCAAAAAACATAATTAAAGGCGCTTAAAAAGTAACATTATATATAATTCATGTCGCTTATCCATAACGTCATCTACTAGGGTGACATAAATAGTCTTTGTATATAATGATGTTTTTTTGCAGTGTCGTTGAAAACATCATAATTTATTGTATCAATCGTAAATTATTTGAATACTATAATACTTAGTAAAAGCATCAAGGAATATTTGATTTTAATAAATATAAATTTAATAATTATTGTAAATATATTTTCACCTGATATTGTAATACCGCATGTACATAAGAACAATATTCTTTACAATCCATACTAAGAATAAAGTTATCAAGTACAATGGGGAACTCGGACTAATTACAATTCAAAAAAAAATATAACACAATTTCAACATTTATTTCTTAAATTCAATACAAAATTTCTTATATATGCAACCTAATTGTGTCTTATCTCCAAAAAACTGGTTCATGCTAGCCTGACAAAGTTGAAATTTAATTTCCAAATAATGTAACCTACATACAAAAAGATGAATAATAAATACTTACAATTGCAGAAAAATATATATTATAGAGCATTAGAAAAAAAAATAGGAATGATAACAACATATCATAAAATTAATTTATATAATAATTAACATATACGATTAAACAAATTTAACAACAAAAATAAAGTTAGTAGTAATGGATAAAATATAAAGCAGGAGATAAATCAATTATGACATAAAAGTTGATCAAATTTTTTAAAATACAAAACAATAATAATTCTTTTAAGACTCGATGTGTGTAATGAGTTGAAAGATCTCACAAACAACTTGAAAAAACACTATAAAAATAAATTAAATATAATAAAATGAAAAGTTAAATTACTTGCTATCTTCCTAACACATCAAAAAAACTCAATGAGATGCTATGTAATGTAATTTCAAGTTCTATTTGATTATACAAATATAGTAATCCAATCAACTAATTGTTTTAGATTAATTAATAAAATAAAGGCTGCGTGAATAAAAAAATTGTGCCTTGAAATAATAATTATGTTTTATAAGAATGAAAAGGAAATTTACAATGTTGTGGTAAAGTATTAAAGCCAAAAGTCGATATCACAATTTTTTCCATTGCCAATCTACAAAAAAAATATATATGTTTGACAACATAAACAAAAGAGAATATGATAACAATAAAATTTCAATTGCATATTCGAGTTTTGAATATTTAATAGAAAGTAAGAAGTAATAAACTTTATCTCATTATAAAAAATACCTTTATTATCACAATTGTTCATGGATCATTCTAAAGTTGGAATATCTCCTAACCTGACCACATATAAGTTTACCTCTAAACGCATATGAATCATGCATATAATATACTAACTTAATTCAACATTTGGAATTTAGAGAAATATAATGAATGTGTATGGAAAATACTAAAATGTCTTAAAATGATTATGTCTAACAATTTATCTATATTCATATTTTGGGTCAAAAGAGATATAAAGTATGAACCACATTAAAAGTTAAAGTTGGAAATGCTAAAATTTGTTCATACTTCAATACAAAAAAGGTGTCCCCAATACTTTTCAAATCGAGGAAAGTATTATTGAGTCACCAACATCATCCATTCAGATCGTACTTCATCCAACTCATCTTTGTTGTATGATTTTATCCCATTAAATTGTTGAAAAGTAAAGTATTATTTTCATCAATAAAATTGGAAAATAAAAAAAATCTGATATATTGAGAAACAACAAATCAATACATACCTTTGTTATAAGACATCATTGATCAAAAATGATATCTTTCATATATTTCATCATATAGTATCCACATTCAACACTACCTTGTTGTCTTGGGCACTGAATAGAAAATAAAATTAATATATATATATATATATATATATATATATATATATGGAGTTACTTGCAAGTCATATTGTACTAAGTTTAAAATTTAAGCAGAAGAAATTAAATATTTTATTACTCAGTTAATGAGTTATGTATCCCTAGTACGACCCAATTAGGCTCCCTTTTTGATAATTTATGTTTTTTAATGTGATGATTTCTTAGAGCCCTGCATGAAAAAATTTTTTTGTTACCAAAAATGCTTAATTCTACAATATGAAGAGAAAAACTTACATATTAACAATGTCTTTAAGATCATCTGAAAATTGATGATGCAAGGAATCAAAGTAATAAGCGATCAAAGTCCTTATGTCAAGTATCACCAATACCAAATGACAACTAGAAAATTAACATTAGTGTAACAACATAATATTTATAATTTGATAAATATGAATACTTATAATCTTACTTATGTTAAATAACTTACCCTGGGTTATATGGAATAAAAACAAAATATGCATTATTTGCATTCATCAACCGATTAGCTATAACCCTTGACCTATTTTTCTTGCTTGCTTCTCCCAATCTAGCTTTGGAAACCAAGGTCGGATTTACAAAAATAAACCGCTCTGCCTCTTTAGCATCAATCATCTTTGTATGCAAGTGCATGATTTAATTTCACGCAATATTTAAAAGTTTTAATATTTTAATTTAACAAATATTAAATACAATTCTCAATATGAAAAAGTAAAACATAAATAAAATAGTTAAAATATATGAAAAACATATTTAATATTTCTCTTACCATATATAGAACATAAGGTAATTAGATGACACCTCTGTTGATGATATTATGATATCCATATTTTCTTTCATGAGGAAGGTCTTAAATGACTGTCCAAAAATCTTTTCTATGATTTTATACTGCATGTACCATATCATCCTTTAACAAATGCTCAACTAATGTAGCAAAGTTCTTGATATCTACAGGATTCTCATCATTAAAACTCAATGTTCTCTCTTTATTACTATGTTTCTTTAATTTCTTTGAATCCTATCAAACATAAAATATCATTGTATAAATAAGAAATATCCTAGATAAAATTGTTTTATTATTATTATTAAGAAATTTTTTATTTTTAAAAAAAGAACATACCTGGATGCGATTAGTAGTAGGAATGACTAATTGGGTAGGCCATAAAATTTGATGCCCAATAGCATCTCCAATAGTGGTAATTTGACTTGGAATAGGCACATGAAGTAATGCATTTGAATCATAAGAAACATCCACAACAACAAGGAAGTTAGCACTACATTCAAGTAACATTGTTCCAGCTGCAACTAAATTTTCTTTTGTCCCTATGGCCAATTGACAATTTCTTACCTATAAAATGAAACAATATTATTTAGTTATATGCAATCATCTAAAGTTGATTATTTCCAATTAGGAAAGAATTAGTTAGACAAAATTGAGTTATCATAACTTAATGAGATTATTAATATAATTTAGCATGCTAACTTATATTGTAACGTTACTTCTATATTTTCGTATCAACTAGGTAAGTTGATATGAAAATTATGAGTTTGTGTTAACACATTTATATTAAAGAACACATTATTAAATACAACTTACATTGTTTGCTTGTAATATTGATGTAGTGTTGTCTTCTACTCGACGTTTTGGTTGCTCAACACTTTCAGGAAGGACAATATGTTTTTGGAGCATGTTAGAGCTGCCAACATCAGATTGAGGTGCGGTGGGTATCATCTGAGAGAGTTGGAATAAAATCTTTACCTCAAACTTTGATTGTCGCTCTTGAGATTCTTTCATAAATTTCCGCAAAACACTATCTGCCATAGAATGAAAATATTATCGTAGAGTTTAATGCTTTCCTTTAGCTCGTACTCGACCACTATATTCAGGAGTTCCCAATGCTTCAGTAAGAATGCCATTTCTATTGAAACTCAAACTGTTTTCTTGTGACCGTTACAACATCTTATCTTGATACCCAATTATATTATAAAATTAAATGTCATATTGGTTAATATAAATAAGTTATTAACGTAAATAAAATATTTATTTCATAACTTAAACTTACAATCTTCTCCACTACTGGAATGACCATTTCATCATACGTGCCATCTTTTTTCACTATTACTTTTTTTCTATAAGACACTTTTATCAATGACTCTAGTAAAGTCAGTTTCTACCGATTTTTACAATATTGCAATGTAATATAATAAGTCTCTATGCAAATACAACATAAAATAAAAAGTAAAGAAACATCTTTAACTGTTCATCTCCTCAAGACTAGAGGTGTCAATCGGGACAGGCCGGCCGGCCCGGCACAGGGCACGGCACAGTTCGATAGTGCCTGGGCTGGCCCGACACGTTAAAAAACCGTGCCCGGGCCCGTGCTGTGCCCGGGCCGTGCTGTGCCCGGGTTAGGCACGAGCTGTGCCGTGCCGTGCCGTGCATGACCTGGCACGGCTCGGCCCGTGGCACGGCAGGCCGACACGGGTTCTTCCCGTGCCGGTTTCACGCGGCCTCGCGTGGGCGTGACCCGACCCCTACCTAAAAAAAGACCACTAAAATATTTTCAACGACTCCCGACCCAATACCTATTCCCAACGGGAAAATAAAAATTTTTTTAAATATTATAAATCTGAGCCGTTGGATTCACCTCCAACGGCTAGGGGCAGAATCCAACGGTCCTCGTGATTCTGCCCCCTAAATAATTATTAAAAATTCAAAAAAATAAAAAAAAAATATTTTTTTTTATAAAAAATTTTTATCTTTAATCTATAAATTCTACCCCCCTCCCTATAACATTTATGTTTTTCAAAAACATATATCCTCTCAAAATTTTCTCTTTCTCTCACATAAACCGTGCATTTCTCTCTCGGGCCTCAGGATTTTGCTTTCGGCTTGGATTTTTGTGAAACTCGACTTTAGTTCTGAACATTATAGCTTGCTGCTGTGCACCGTGCACGTGACCGACCTCACTGCTCTTACCGGGTAATTTATTTTACGCTTTTTATAATTTCTCTCTCTAGAAAAAAATTAGGGAAAAATAAAAATCATAAAAAATGACAAATACCCCTGACACGTATTTAAATTTAGAAAATGAAAATATTACACAGAGGTTTGAGGCTGATGAAACTTTGGTTTATCTAGTCATCTCAACCCAAAGTTCTAAAAAACAAAAAACTAGGAGGACTTCTGTAGTTTGGACTCATTTTAAAATCATAACACAAAAAAATATTAGGGGTGAGAAACAAGAAATGGCACAGTGTAAATATTGTATGGGACTATTAACATGCAAGAGTTCATTTGGGACTGGGCACCTTAAGAGGCATGCCGAATTATGCACCAAAAAATATGTACCCTTAGATCCTAGGCAAACCCAACTTAGCACTACATTTTTTGAGACTGGATTGAGTTCAGTCTCAAAGTTTACTCCATTCGTATACTCCAGCGAGTTGGGCAGGGACGGCATGACCAGGCTCATCACATTGATGGGTCTTCCGATCAGATTTTCGGAAGATCCAAGGGTAGTGCGCATCATGCAGACTTATTTTTAGCCTTCCTATTATATGATTCCTAGGTCCACATCTAGGAATGACATACTAAAGATATATAAGTTAGAAAAACAAAAAATAATTAGGGAATTTATGGCATATAGTGGAGTGGTGTCTATAACGTCCGATATATGGACAAGTCACGATGATTCTTCTTATGCATGTCTCACGAGTCACTATGTAGATTCTAACTGGACAATCAATAAAAAAATTTTAGGATTCACTGAGATTCTTAATCGTCATGATGGTCCGGTCATTTTTGAGTGTATGATGAAAATCTTTAGGGAATATAAAATTCAAAATAAAATTTTTAGTGTCACATTCGATAACACTTCTAATAATGGAGTAGTGATCAATATGTTTGTTAGGAATATTAGAGACGCATCATTAGGAGAGATCTTTCATGTCAGATGCATGTGTCACGTGATTAACTTGATTGTTCAAGCGGGTATGAAGGTGTGTTTCCCCGCATTGGATAATATACGCAATGCACTAAAGTATATTCACACTCCTCACAGACAACAAGAGTTTGGTAGTCTCTGTTTGTCTGCGAATCTTAAGAAGAAGAAATTCCAATCGGATGTGAGACATCGTTGGAATTACACGTACCTGATGTTGGAATCATGTGTTGGATACGAACACGTGATATCCGACTACATCAATAGTAAGAGTGATGAACTTATTATTGACGACACTGACGGGGCTTCAGGAATTTTATTTATGAAATACCTGAAGATTTTTTATGACACGACGAACATGTGTTCTTCGGTTTATACGCCCACCACTTGCATTGCACTCCGGTGCATATGTAACATTAGTAGTATGTTTAAGAAGTATCGAGCTGACCCGATGCTTAGTCATATGGTTGTAGAGATGGAGACCAAGTACTTGAAGTATTGGTCTACCGTTTCATCTCTTTATTGTATCGCTGCATGCATGGACCCTAAGGCTAAGGTGGAAGGGGTAGAAAACACTCTGACTTTCATTTCCTCGTGCATGAACCTGGAAAAGCCACCTGAAGGGTTCATTCACGAGAAGTTGACTGACATATTCACATACTATGATACTAGGTATGGTGGTGGTGGTGGTGAGACTATGATTACAGACATTGATACATTGTTCGGAGATGACGATTATTTCATTCAGCTAGCGAGGGGGAAACGTAGGGGTGGACCATCACATAGGAGCGAGCTGTCTCGGTACTTAGATACCGATTACTGCTCAATCCTATCACATTCTGATACTAAGAATCTTGATTTATTATAGTGGTGGAAATCATATGAGTCCACCTTTCCAGTGCTATCTTGGATGACACGGGATCTACTGACTCCTCCGGTGTTGAGCATAGCATCGAAGTCTGCTTTTTCTGTTGCAGTGAACGTGATTTTGGATAGGAGATCAAGATTACGTCCAGATATGGTTGAGGCATTGGCTTGTTTGAAGGATTGGGAGGAATCGATGTTTAGCATCCATGATCGTGCTAGAGCTGGGACTGGGACAGGCACTGCAGTCGCATCCACATCCACTACGATGGTGGAGTTGATTGCCGATGATGATGATCCATATGATACTGATCTTGATGTTGAGGCTGATAATTCTCATGATATGTCGATTGACGATTGATGATGATTTGCTGTTTTTTATTTTCAATGTTTTTTTTATTGATTGTATTTGTATGCCTTGTTTGTACGTTGTGTTGAAACTTATACTTGTTTTGTTCCGACCATCGGTTTCAAATGGATGATTGGTAATTTTTCATTCGTGTTTAATTTTTTTTTAATTTTTATTTTTACTAACATAATGTATTGATTTATTTTTTTTACGATTTAAATTTTATTTTAAAAATTAATAACTTTAATATATAATTAATAAATATAATAAAAATTAAACTAATTTGAATTTGATAAAAAAAATAAATTTCTAAACTTTGTTTTTTTATTAAATTTTTATTTTTAACATTTTTAAAAATATTTATATTTAATACTCTACATTTAA
This sequence comes from Sapria himalayana, assembly GCA_029783825.1. Classification (NCBI taxonomy): domain Eukaryota; kingdom Viridiplantae; phylum Streptophyta; class Magnoliopsida; order Malpighiales; family Rafflesiaceae; genus Sapria; species Sapria himalayana. Next base: position 147,511 of record JAREIK010002246.1, on the reverse strand, counting down.
GCATTATTACAATATATAAAATTTTTTAAAAAAAAAAAAAAAAATTTCTGCCTGCCTCTCAGTCTCGGGCTCGGGTCTGCCTCTGCCCTAGCCTGTATGGCCAGGCCGGGCCGGCCCGTTTGACACCTCTACTCAAGACCAGCATATCCCTTCCTACTAAGATGATGATTATAAATATGTTTTTTCCTTCTTTCCTTTTGAAATTCTCTAAACTCATACAAATTTTAATTTATATTAAGTAAAGAAAAAATGAGAAAATACCATAAAAATAATTAGAAATTTACCTGAAATCTTTGAGTCAATTTTTCTTTGACAAAAATTGTCTAATCTTCATCTTCAATAAAATTGTATTCACATGGTGGTTTTTTAAGAAGCTCTATTTGGTCTTTGAATGGAATGATATACTTTGCAGTCAACATGTTTTTGAAAGATCTAAAGCACTTGTCAATTATTTTCATACAGTTCCTTCTACTTTTACAATCCAATGTAAAGGCAGCCTAGATGTGTCAACCGGGCTGGACGGCCCGGCACCAGGCACGGCACGGTTCAGCCGTGCCTGGGCCGGCCCGGCACGGAAAAATTCCGTGCCCGGGTCAGGCACGAGCCTTGCAGTGCCGTGCCTGACCTGGCAGGGTTCGGCCCGCGGCACGGCACATCAACACGGGTTTGTCCCATGCCGGGTGTCCCGTGAGCCCGACCCCACGATGGTCCCTCCCGTAAAAAAGACCACGGGTCGGGTCTGATTCGACCCGACCCGCGGTCTCCCCGAATCCCGAACCGTACGGACATGCAAGCCCGAGCGGGCCCGGCAAGGCACAGCCCGCCGTGCCTGCGGGCCGTGCCGGGCCCGGCACGGCGGCACGCTCGTGCTCAAAAAATTCGGGCCGGACCAGCCCGGCCCATTGACACCTCTAAGGCAGTCTAGAAGTAACGAACATAGTTATTAGTTGTTAAAAAAATTTAAAAATAAAATTAGAAAAAGTAATAAATAGAAAAAAAAATTACAAGTTTACCTCAATGGAGTCCCACAATTTATTCTTCAATTGCTTAGGTAAATGGTGCCAAATGCTATATCTAATTAGGACAATGGTACGTGCCAATATGCCTAAATAACTTGTGAGATACACCGCAGCTTTTTTGACATAAACACCATCAATATTATACTTAATTGAAAGTTTTATTCATTTGCTCCTATCCTTGATAATCATAGGATTTCTTGTTATCCCCCTACATCTATTTTTCTTAGTTGATTTATTTTGTTGTTCTGTTTCCGTACATATCATAAAAATAAATATAATGTTTAAAAAAACATTTACAAAAAAAAAAAAAAATTTAAACGATAAAAAATTAAATAATTTAAGGCAATACCTAATCAGCTATTTTGCATAAAATATAATGTCAATTTTTAGAATATTCTAAATCTGCCATTAACTAAAATTGAAAACATAACTTTCATCTAATAACAAAGACGAATAAATTAACTAGTAAGCATGAGTTTAAAAAACATAAAATTTTAAAAGCGTTTCAATTCACAAAGTCATAACACAGATAAAAATAGGATATATTTATGATTTGTTCTCAACCCAAATTCCCTCGCAATCATCGTGATTACAAATTTTATCAAATTCATCCAGTGCATCAGATAATTCAACTTGTGGCAAAGAAGATATGATTGGATTGTGCTCAATAGAAATGTCCATGAGATCATTATCGTTTGTTCTTTCTGTGAAGTCTTGTTGAGGAGTTAACAAAATAATTGACCATCTTGGATTAAGCTCATCTTGTATATAGAAGATTTTCTTAGCTTGAGAGACTAATATGAACGGATCTGACTTATGAGCCAATCTACTAATGTCTACTAAGGTAAACACAAAATCATCGCCATTGATTTTATTATTATTAACCCAATCACACTTGAAGGCTGTAATTCTGAACATAGTATAATCAAGGTCTCAAATCTCATTAATTACCCCATAGAAATAAAGTTTCCCGAAAATATGATTTTTACCATTAGCAATTGCAATTTGCATGATCGTTGATACAATACTAACTTCACTATTTTGGGTAGCTAGTAAATCATCATGCTCCTTGGTATTATATTGACACCTATTTATGACATAACCATTATACTTCATCACATTATGGCTTCTACCATCAGCTATCCATTTAAGGGTTTCAGATATAGGTTCATTATTTTCCAATGCAACTTCAATCTATAGAAATAAGATACATATATCATTTATATGTTAACTAATAATGAAAATGAAAATGAAAATTTAATAAATCATTGTAGTACCTTTTTTCGTAACCAAAAGGTAAAAGTATGAGCATGCTCATCATGTAACTACTTTGCCTTTTTGATTGACGTGGATGTTTCGCTTTCAGCCATTGCATGTGCTCTCTAAGAGGTCATGTATAAAAATTAAATAATTAGAGTAATATATTATACGTAAAACAAATAAAGAAACAAAAAGTTAGTGGTGTTTACTTAATATAAGGTTGGACAATTGATGTATTTTCTAACACAATGATGTGCTTATAACCATAAATTAGATTCGGCATGAATAGTAAGACCTCCAAATATTGGTGCCTCTACTGTGTGATCAATGTTTGAACTACTAGGAATTCCAATTGCTTTCACATTTGATAAGTACATTGTACAAAACTCGATTCCTTCTTCTGCAATATAGTATTCAGCAATACAACATTCAGGTCTAGTACGATTTCGTACATACCTTTTAAGACTTTCATAAACCGTTCAAATTGGTACATCCACCTAAAGTATATCGGTCCACATAGTCTCACTTTTCTTACAAGATGCATAGTAAGATGCAACATGATATCAAAGAACGAATGTAGGAAGTACTTTTCAAATAAGCATAATGTCACCACTATCTCATTTTGTAACTCATCTAATGAAGGAACATCAATGACTTAGTACAGAGAGCATTGAAAAATAAACTCAATCTACAAATGGCATTCCTCACATGCTTGGGCAAGATAGAACGTAACAAAACCAGTAAAAAATTATTGCATTAATGCATGATAATCATGAGATTTTAAGCCATTAAGTTTCAAATCTTCCATTGACACGAGGTTTCGAAGGTTCGAACAATATTCATATGGAACCTTCAATTGTGAAAGTGTTTGGCAAAACACATTCTTTTTCATTGTAGAAAGTGTATAACATGCCAAAGGGAGATATGTTCTCTTCAAATCAAACATTGGTGCCAATTTGCTCCTTAAGCCCATATCTACAAGATCCAAGCGAGAATTAAGCTTATCATTTGTCTTACCTGCAATGTTGAGTAAGGTATCAATAATGATTTCACAAATATTTTTCTCAATATGCATTACATCCAAATTATGACGAACATGAAGATATTTTCAATACTCAAGATTAGAGAAAATTGACTTTTTTTCCAACAAGTTGTATTGTTGATTTCAGATTTTCCCAGAATAACATTTTTTTCTCCCAAGAATTGCAAATTTCATTGATTTTTTTTAATATTTTTTTGCCAGTCAATATTTGTGGAGGTGACTCGAAATCTTATTTTCCATCAAATGCTTTCTTTTGTTTCCTATAAGGATGGTTTCTTGGAAGAAATCATCTATGTCCAGTATAAGAGTTTTTTTTTCCATGCTTTAACCTACAAGAATATGTTTCTTCTCTACTTTTTGGACAACCATAATATCATTTAACTTTGCAGCATGACATGTTTTCATAGGCAGGAAAATCATTGATTGTCCATAAAAGAACGGCTCTTAATGTAAAGATTTCTTGTTTATGTGCATCGTAAACTTGAACTCCAACCTCCCATAATGTTTTCAGATCTTCTATTAGCGATGCTAAATAGATATCAATGTCATTGTCAGGTTGTCGTGGAATTGAAATTAATAAAGATAACATCATAAATTTTTTTTCATGCACAACCATGGAGGAAGGTTGTAAATTATCATAAGAATGGGCTAACAACTATGTTTGTTATTAAATGAACTGTGAGGATTTATGACATCTGCAGAAATTATAAGTCTCAAGTTTATAGGTTCTAATGAAAACTCAGACCATCTGTGATCAACTTGCTTCCATTATGGTGAATCTGATGGATGACACATTTTATCATCAAAATTTCTTTCTTCAACATGCCATATAAGCTCTTTTGTAATTTTTGATGATTAAAACATTCTTCTAAATCTTGGAATTAGAGGAAAATACCACATTACTTTCGTAGAAACTCTTTTTCTCCTCTTAGTTCCTGTGTTATCTATCTTCCACCTCGAAGTTTCATAGGTAGGACATAAGGATGCATCTTTCAACTCCTTCCGATAAAGTACACAATCATTTGGGCATGCATATATTTTCTCATATTCCATTCCCAAAGAATTTAATGTCTTTTTTGCTTCATACATCAACAAAGGAAATTCACTGTTTAAAGGTAACATTTCTTCAAGAATTTGTAAAAGCTCTGAAAAGCTATTATCAGACCACCCAAAATGTACTTTCTAGTTATATAATTTTATCAAGTTAGATAATCTTGTAAAGTTTATGCAACCAGGATATAACGGTTATTCTGCATATTGTAGTAATCTTGCAAACAATTCAGGATCATTTTGACAATCATCATGTGTAGCTTGAATCATTTCTATTGTACTACGTTGATCATCAAATTAAAGTCTATAATAATATTCTACTCTTATGGAAGGTGGGCTACTTGGAGCTACCTCTCCATGCCAATACCATGTATGGTAACTCTGATCAATTCCAAAGAAAAATAAATGGTCTCGAATCTTTTGTGGAGTATTGAAAATCATATTACTACATTGTAAGCATGGACATTTAATGAATGTTTTATTTGCAGAATTGTGTATTGTAAATACAACAAAACATTCAACTCTATCTTCATATTCCTTCGATCTTCGATCCTTTGAGATCAATGAACGATCCATTTTTTAAACAAAAAATTTTTTCCAATAGTTTTCACACTTCAAATGTAAGAACATGTCAACATTCCAATGTTATTCGTTGAACAACCTCTTATTTATCTGTTAAAAGAAATTTCAAAAATTAATTTAATAAAATATTAAAATGCATGTCTGATATAAGATAGAAGGGATCAACATTAAATTTTGTAATAATGTTGAATTTGTTTACATAGGCAAAATTATTAAAATATTATATAAAAATGAGAAATTATTTCTCACAGTTAGTATGATTTCTATAAAAAAAATATTTAAACAAAAAAATATCATTTAATTATTCTTTATATTAAAGTAAAATATGAGAAAAGTCAATTTATAAATAGAAAAATATTTTATTCTCCTCCCAATCCGCTCCTAGAACCTCCCATCATGCATTAATGTGTATTATAGGTTTTTAAATTTTTTTTTGTTATAATTTTAACAAAAAATTATTTTTATCATTTTTGAGGTTAAAGCTGATTCTCTAATTTATAATAATAAAGGCCATTATATTACATTGGGGAAAAGAAAAAATAAGATGATTTTTTTTTCTAACATAACTTAGGAAAAGAGATAATAAATTGTGTAATGAGAAAAGGAAATTTTTAATTTGCCATGTATTTTCCAGTTAACTATATTATTATATTTATTTTCTAGCTGCAAAAAAAAAGTTTATATTCTATTTACTGGACCCACAACTCTTATTTTCCTTATTTGTGTAGCTTATTTAAACAAATACTTTACTTAATTTCTCATTTTCAATAATCAATATTCTCATGTATAAAAGGTATATAACGTATATGTTCTCTTTTTGATAGTAATATTCTTATTTGTGTATATTATTTTTATAAATACTTTATTTAATTTCTCATTTCCTATAATCAATATTCCCAGGTATATACGATACATCTTTTTGTTTTGATAATAATATCCATGTTTTCTTTCTTTTTTTTAGTGAGGAAGATAGTAATATTTTATGCATACTTCTCAATGTATAGAAATCATTTAAAAAATAGAGTAAAAGTATTTAATTAGGTGAACATCTAACATAAAATAAACAAATACGTGAGCTAGACAAATTTATTGATATGACATTAAATATCTCTAGGTCCTTAGATTAATTGATTTTGAAATTATATGACTATAGAGCACATATTTTTATGAAATATAACCTCATTTTTTTTCATACTATCACTGTCTGATAAATAGAGGACGAGAGAAAAAATAGAACAACATGTATAAAAATGACACGAGAACAAAAATAAAAAAGAATAGATAATCAACTGCTCAAAGCCAACAAAAAGAATTGCCCACTCTATATCCCTTGTAATTAGCAAATTGGACCTAGCAAGAAGAATTGGAGACTGAGCCTGAAAATGGAAAATGGAAAAGAATTAAGTATTACTTTGTGGCATAATAGTAGCCTGAAAATAGGAAGCAGATAACTCAACTACGACAAAATTACCGACAAACCCACCACTAACATCACAAAATCTGCATTGAATGATGGAAAAATAACTAATTAAACTTCATAAAATAGCAACACAAAATACGATGCCGAAGATATGATGCATAAGTCATGTACAACTCTACTTTCCACAGATTGTAAATCTAAGCTGTGTAGAAACTGATGACAAGAGTATTTGACTACAATTTCTATCTTTCGATCCCAATTTTAACTCCTTTTAAGTTTTTTATTTTGTCCTGCCAAGCTAAAAAAATATCCGTATAATAAGGGTAGCCATTAAGCATTATGCATTTTGGTAACATATCTACTAATTTAATAATAAATGGCGGCGAGGACCTGTCATGCACCACATAAGAATCTATTCAATGAGATCATGTGCAAGAATACAACCCTGAGGAAGAAAGATATTTTTCAGCCACTTATTAGTCATAAAAAGCTATTATTCTTAACAATCTATTAGTCTTAACAATGACACATCTAGTAAGTGCCATAAAAACATAAAACATGTTCAAAATAATGATGTTTTTAGAAAAATTAAATGACATGTCTAATTAATATATTTTATTATACAAACATATATTAATTTTTATCTTTTCTGCTGCAAATTTACAATCTAATGTGTCTAATATTCAGCTGCAGGTTTTTTATTTATTTATGGAAAGAACATGCGTATTATAATATGTTCTCAAACTTGAAGAACATGTGTGATTGTTTCACACGAGCATCATATTATAAGCTGTCAGCAGATGCATACGTTAAAGTCAACTTCTTCAGCAAATGTATTGAGTACTGTCAAAAGGGGGAGCTGTTCGACGAGGGACTCTGTTACATTTCCAATTGGAAAGAATGTGCCACGCAATATCATTACATTAAAAGAGACGACGACATAATATAAGATGCAAAACAGAAGATTTTGGAGGATGCTGCGAAGAAATGCAAAAAGATCCGAAGACAAGTTCATAATGGTGAAATAAGTTAACCTCAAGTGATTCAATGCACAGTTTTTTGAAAAAATTAAAGTGAATAGGAGAGATGATTGAATTAGAAACTTAATGAGGAAACTTCCTGGATGCTGCAAAGATCGCCAAGGATATCGGAGGTGCTGCTTGAAGCCTAGATGTTTGAAAAGTCCGAACTATTTGAAGAAGATGCGCTAGTAAGTTAATTGGGAAACTTCCATATTTGCATATAATAGCGAGGGAGTCTTAATTTTATTAATGGAGACTCGCAAGAAATGTAAAATTATATTAATCACATCAATATATTAAAAGACGTAAACTTTTCAATTTATTTTTATTTATCTTAGGGATAAATTAAATATTAACAATTTAATTTTAAAATTAAATATTATTACTTATTTTATAAATAAAACATTCAAATTTGAATGTAAAACTATTTAATTTTTATTAATTTGATCATAAATATCTTTTTATTTTTAATAAATAAAATTCAACTAAAATTTAATAATTTTTTTTTAATCAAGAATAAAATTTAAAATTTTATTACTTAGATTACAGAAAAAAATACAAAAGAAATTACTTCCAAATCAATTAATTCAAAATTAATATTTTCACATCAATGACACTAATAAAAGTGATAATGTTTTTAATTTTCAGCCCCTTATTCATTGGCAATTTTTAAGGAGTAAAGAAATTTCCTAACCTATTAGCCTTATAAATGACACATCTAGTAAATATCATTCAATGTCTAATTATAATTATAATAATTACATTTTTTGAAAGCGTCAATGTATAAATCGTAATTAATTTGAAGTTTTGTTATAGTGAGTGAAGCATCAATAGCAGAGAAAATGAAAATCTGAGCTTGCTTCAGGAAGACATAGAGAAGACGAGACCGAGAGAGAGAGAGAGAGAGAGAGAGAGAGAGAGAGACCAAGAAGGAATTGGGTTAGCTCCGAGCGAGGAGAACAAGAGAATATCAAATTCAAGCTAGAATTAGGGGGAGTGAAAATGAAACATATCCTCTAAATGGTAGAAATGCGATGGAGAAGAATGCATCCATGACAGTCACTTTCTAATTTGCTATGCTTCTGCAACCTCCACTTCCAAGTACAAAAGAACTCAATTAAAATGAAGAGAATGAAACAAAAAAGTTACTTTCACCCCTAGTTTTACTCTGAATTAATTCTCAACGGGAATTCAAGGGCTCACTGAATTAACTCACAATTGTCATGATCACAAGGCCACTCCCGCATGTCTAGATACTTCCTCTCCCATAACCAAACATAATAATATAACATTTCTTTGTTTCCCCCCCCCCCCCCCCCCTCTCTTTCTCTCTACTTGTGATTTATGATAAGTTTATGCATAAAATAAGATGCAAAACAGAAGATTTTGGAAGAAGCTGCGAAGAAATGCAAAAAGATCGGAACAAGTGCACATTGATGAAATAGGTTAATATCGTAAGTACCAGTGATTCAATGCAATGTTTTTTGATAAAAGTTAAATGTATGGAAGAGCTGATTCAATTAGAAACATAATGGGGAAATTTACAGGATGCTGCAAATGATGACCAAAGATATCGGAGATGCGAGCTTGAAGCCGAGCTGTTGGGAAAGGCCGAACATGATGAAGAAGACGCGCTCGTCTTTCAACCGATCGGTTCTTCATTTTATTAAATCAAGTTAAAAATAATATTAAATTAATAACATAATTTTATTAAATAACCTTAAATTTACATTTTTTTTATTTCTCTTAGGGATAAATTAAATATTAACAGATTAATTATTTAATTAAATATTATTACTTATTTTATAAATAAAAAATTCAATGTTGAATGTAAAAATATTTAAATTTTTTTAAATTTTATCATAACTTTCTATTTATTTTTACTAAATAATTTTCATCTAAAATTTGATAATTTTTTTTATTAATCTAGAGTAAAATTAAAAATATTATTACTTATTATACAAAAATAAAAATACATAAGAAATAAGTTACAAATCAATAAATTTAAAATTAATTTTTTCACATCCATGACACTAATAAAAGTGACAATGATTTTAATTTTCAGCCCCTTAATCCTTGGAAATTTTTAAAGAGTTAATAAATTTTTCTAACCTATTAGTCTTAACAATGACACATATAGTAAGTATCATTAAATGTCTAATTACAATTATAATAATGATATTTTATAAAAGCGTCAAGGTATAAAGCCTCATTAATTTGAAGTTTTGGTGTAGTGTAATTATATGTCATTATATATAAAAGTATTTATAACTTTATTTATAATTAAGTAAATAATTTTATAACTATATTTATAACTATACATAACTAATTTTTAACTATATAATAATGTTTAACTATATGTATAATTCTATATAACTATATTTCTAAAAAATATATAATATATGTATAATAATATATAATTATATTTTACTAAATATATAACTATATTAATGTTATATATAATTATATCTTAACTACATATATATTTATAACTACATGTGTATAACTATATATAAATATTTGTATAACTATGTATAACTATATAATTAAATAAAACTATATTTGTAACTATATATACATATATGTATTCATATAATTAAATCAAAATATTTGTTTATAACGCTATATATATTTATCTATAACTACATATAACTACTTGTATGAATATATCTATATATAACTATATGTTTAATTATATATAACTATTTATAACTATATATATTATATGTAAAAAAGATATATAACTATAAATAATTGTATCTTACTATATGTTTAACTTTAAAAATTTTATGCATAATTATATTTAAATATTTGTATATAGTAGTATAGAAAAAAGTATTTTACTATATTTATACCTATACATAACTATATGTATAAATATATATAATTAAATGAAAACATATTTATACCTACATGTATAAATATAAGTATACTTATATGTGTAACTATATATATATATATATATAACCACATGTAACTATATTTATAATTACTATATAACAATATACAACATCATGTTTAACTAAATGTTTATAACTATATATATATATATTTGTATAACTATATAAAACTCTATATAATTAAATATAACTATATTTGTAACTATGCATACATATATGCATACATAAATATATATATTTGTTTATAATTCTGTATACATTTATGTATAACTACTTATCACTATTTGTGATAATATATCTATATATAATTATTTGTTTAATTATATATAATTATTTATAACTATATATATTATATGTAAAATAATATATAATAATAAATAATTGTATCTTACTATATGTATAACTATAAAAGCTTTATACATGACTATATTTAAATATATAATTTACAACTTATATTAAATAAAATTTGTATATATTAGTATATAAAAAGCATTTTACTATATCTATACTTATACATAACTATATGTATAAATATATAAAATTAAATGAACAAATATATAAACCTACATGTATAAATATAAGTTTAACTATATGTTTAATTATATGTATAACCATATGTAACTATATTTATAATTACATGTATAACAAAATACAATAATATGTTAAATTATATGTGTATAACTATATATAAATATTTGTATATCTAAATAAAAAGTTTATATTTATACATATATGTATACATATATGTAAATCTATATATTTGTTTATAACTTTGTATACATTTATGTATAATTACTTATAATTACTTATATAAATATATCTATATATAACTATATGTTTAACTATATATAATTATTTATAACTATATATTATATGCATAATATCATATAACTATATATATATATGCCACACTATAATGGGCAATTCTGGCACAACATGTCCATTTTGACGCCTCCATGTTTGACATTAATCATAAATAACAGTTTAAGCGATTGATGAATCACGGGAGTTGCTTTTATAGATTATATTGATTGCTTGCTATTTATTAGTGTTTTGAATTATTTTCTTCTTACTAACATTTTTAATGATACCAATCCATACAATGTGTTAATGTCTCAAGAAAAAGCCCAACGGCTCCATACAAGATAAGTATGTGGTCTAGTAGTCTTTTATGATGCAATTAAAAGTTTTACAAGTAAATTTCATAATCTTCTTAGTTGCTTCTCATTATCTGTTAAGATGCTACAGATGGGAAAATAATTTGTAATTGATTGAAAATCTTTGTTTGATATTCAGATTAGGCATAATGTGTTGAAATGCTCTGGCTACAGCATCTACTCCATCACCCAGCAGCACATGCAGCTACCGCATCAAGAATAACAGCAGCAAACAGCTCTACCATAATACTCGACATCTAACCATACAGATCAGATACATCTCAGCATAACGATTATGAAACTAGGTTAGATGATTGAGTGTATTACATATTTTTTTTTCATGGCTTAAACTTGGACTTTGGAATTAATGTTTTTATTTTTTCGACTTCTTTACTATATATATGATGTATATATATATTAGTTTGATTGTTTTAATTGTACTTTTCTTTTGTTGCTGGAATTAACTATAAATATATATATGTTAATTGTACTTTTCTTTTGTTTGTTTGAATTTGGAACTTGGAACTTGTATGATTGCTGGTTTTAATCTTTATATATGTATATGTATATATAAGCAAGATATAAAACTCAAAACAGAAAAAAAAAATTTAAAAATTAATTTTCTGACCAAATTGAGATCAAAAATTGATCAAAATTTTTTAATATCAGTGATCGGTAAAAGTTCACTGGATGCTCGGTAATATTTTTGGAGATCAATTACCAACAAAAGATATTAAAAATTTTAGGTCGGTTTTTGGTCGCAACTTTGTCATTTATCACCGACCATTTTGAGACTATTTACCGACCTAATATTTTTGGTCGGAAAATGACTGGAATATAGTCAGTAATTGTTTGTCGGTAAATAATTGGTAAATGGTCGGTAATTACCCACCATTTGGAGACCATATACCGACCTAATACTTTTGGTTGGAAAATGGGTGGAATATAGTCGGTAATTCTTTGTTGGCAAATTACCGATCATTTATCGATAATTTACCGACCAACTTATTTTTTGTCGAAAAAAAATTACCGACGAACAAAATTGTGATTATATATACTAGAAAAACTATATCAACCCCTTCTAATGAAAAAGATAGAGTCTATGAAGAAAGAATAGCACATACTAGCACTTGAATTCATCTGAAATATGATATCTTACCAACTTAATTTCAATATAAAAAATGAGAAGAGTATAGTAAGGCTTACGAAGGCTCTTACTAGTATATACGAAAAATTAATTGATGCTAAAAAAGTGCACATGATGAGGTATTTTTTCAATCTTAAGTTGACAGAAAGCACATCAGTGACCCAACAACTCAATGAAGTCAACACAATCACAACCCACTAAGTTTGTTTGGTATTGAAGTCAATGATGAAGTATGTGTATTAATATTTTTGTGTTCTCTATCAAAAATTAACGTATTACAATTATAGTTGTGCATAGTTCATCGAGAACTAATAAATTGAAATTTAATGATGTTCATGATCTAATTCTCAGCAAGGAAATTCAATAGAGATAGACAAGTTAAACATCAACTTCTTTAGAATTATATACAAAGTTAATTGAAAGAAATTCAACCAAGAGAAAATGTCAAAGAAAATCAAAAAACAAGGGGTCTAAATCTAAGAATCATTGTAATTATAATAGCTCAAAGACCATTAAGTATTGAAATTATAGAGATACAAGACACTACAAAAATTAATGCAAGTGTTAGTTATTTTATAGCACGGTAAAATGTATCACAAGTATATGAGTTTAACAAGTAATAAAGTTAACTCTATGAATCTGGATTATCATTTCATATATATTGATTATTTATAATAATTATCAAAGTTTCTTCATTATCTAAGCTTACAATAAGCAAATAGTTTCTAGTGTTTACCAAGTAAATAATTCTATGGTCAGCTTACAATAAGTAAACAGTATAAAGTCTATGGGTATATAATTTATGAGTTAATGGCTATAGCTGTGATAAAATATGTGAGATCTACTCATCCATATAGGTGGAACTTCTCAAACCCATCAAAAAAGTCATGGCATCAATTCATGTAGGAAATAATATATGTCAGATGAGCTTGATATCTTATATATTTTTAATCCAGTATGTATCATATTGATACTCAATGCTAGGGTATTTATAAGAGAGCTTATGCGGCATTTTATTAAACATAGTAATTAAAGTATAGTCAAATATATGCTTGTATTTAAATGTCTTGTAATTAGTATCAGTTCACATAAAGCCTATTACATTTTTATTTGAACTAATTGAAAACCGGTCAATAAATGTTTATAGATACTAATTTGATATTAACATATATTAATGTGACTATACTTTAAATTTACTGATATTAAATATACTCTTACATTTTTACAAGAGTGTGTTTTTCCCAATACATAAAGCCATGTATAAAATATAGTTCACAGATATTAATTTAATTATAATTATTGGGTAGGCACGGCATTACGGAATAATAATATTTTCATAATGCACATTTATTAGATGTATATTTCATAATGATGACTTAAAAATTTCAAATATATATTATTAAAAGCCTATCATAAAGTCTGTATAACTTTATTTGTGTAAAATATTTATATAATGTTATATGTATAATACTAATTATATTTGAAATACACGACATGTATATTGAATGTATCATTATAAAATTATGATATATATATATATATATAATATATATTGTTATATTTATATATAGTTATGTTTATGTATACTATTTTTATAGTTATGGATATAATAAAATACACTTATATATTTATGTGTTATATATACACTGCCCAACACAAAACACCCATTTTGTGATTAAACTAAGAAAAACAGAATACGATTGAGTGAAAAAAAAAGGAAATAAAGTCGGCATACCTATTGCGCACCATCAATGTCCACACAATGAGAACGCATTGTATCACAAGTGCATTAAGTATGTATACGATTAAGTTTATATAAGCAATCCAATCATACAATGGTGATTAAAGAATAATAATTTCGGAAAAAAAATTAACAGAATCAATACGCAAACTCTTGCATTCAGATACTCGTTGAAGAATTAGGGTAGAAAACGTACCTCAAATCAATAACATTTTATCGCTTAATTTGAATATGTTTAGGTGCATCGGTGTCTAGTGAAAGATGGAAGACTACGGAGGACTTGCGTCGCTCAATCTTCGAAAATGTCGAGAGAAAGATAGAGGACTTGAGTCTCGACAAAATAAAAATTAAATAACAAATTATATATATTTCCAAAATATTTATATTTCTAATTATAAAAACATTAAATATATAATATAATATATATATATATATCTAATACAAAAAGACTTATTTATTTTATTTACTATCAAAATTTTTTTGACTAAATTAATGTGCGTATAGCAAGGTGTATAAAAAATATACACCTTACAATTTTTTATTATAATATTAATTAAATAATAAATATAGAAATAATTAAAAAAAATATGCTTAGCCTTATAAAAAAAATATCAAATAGCTACATAATTAATAAACTTCATATAATAAGACATACTGAAAAGATGATTTGTCTACTAGCCCATCTCCTAAAAGTTATAAAATATTCTAAATGTTAAAAAATATATAAAAATTTATATTTTATGGTTATAAATTTTTAAGAATTAATCATATAATTTTTATAAAGATAATATGTAATAATTTTAAAGGCATAAAATTTCATATTATTTGATATCATTTATAATTGTTAAAATTCTAAAAATTACTTAAAGTGATACGATAATTAAAAAAGTTATATTAATTATTTTAATAAAGACAATGTTAAAAGCTAATAGAAAAAATATTACTCAATTATTTATTTCTTATAAATTTTAGTAGGGGCAAACATCTATGTATTTTTTTTAAATATTAATTTATTTTCTTTTAACTTTAATGAAAAAAATTATATTTTTATTATATTTCAAAAATTTCAAATTTTGCATTAATTATTTTTTTTTTTAATTTTCCTATAATCATAAAATTTTTTTATACTAATAATAATATTATATTTACTAGTATATTCGTCAATTCAAATATTTTTGAAAATATTTTATATTTTATCTTACAATGAATAAATTTACATTTATATTAGTAGAAATTTTAATGTATGTTAATTTAATTTTTAAAATATCGAATTAAATTATTATACTTATTGAATTAATTATTTAACGTTACTTTAATACAAATTCTTAAGTTTTTTAATTAAAAATTTTAGAAAATTTTTTTGTATACTTTTTAAAAAAATTAATACATCATAAAAATAGTTATTTTAGACCTTATTAATATAAATTTTTTTGAATTTTTATATATTTTAAATTATTTATTTATAATATCATTTTTTATGATTTTACGAGGAGAATGTAACTTTCAAGGATCACTCATCTATAAACCATTAACATACATTTATTATACAAAATTAAATAAAATATCAAAACTAATAATAAATTAAAAAAATTAAATAATTAAATATTGGCTAGAGAAATTCCGTCACTATGTTTGGGATTTAATTAGTTAGGGAAGTTTAGTCATTAAATCCGCCGCTATATTCTAGATTTAATTAGCTAGAAAAGTTCTCTCGCTAAATCTGTCGATATATTCTAGATTTTATTAGCTAGGGAAATTATGTCATTAAAAGCTGTCATTATATTCAGGAAGTAATTGGCTAGGGAGTTCTGTTGCTAAGATACATTGATATAGTAAGTATGTAATTAGCATGAGAAATTTCATCGCTAAATCCTTAGTTATATTTTCGGGATGTAATTAGCAATGAAAATTTCATCGCTAAATCCGTAGCTATATTTTCGGGATGTAATTAGCTACGGAAATTTCCTCGCTAAAATCCGTCGCTATGTTACGGATGTAATTAGCTAGGAGAATTCCGTCACTAAATCTGTCACTAAATTTTGGATTTTATTAGCTATGGTAATTCCGTTGCTAAATCCTTTGTTGAATTCTGGATTTTATTAGCTAGTGAATTTCCTTCGCTAAATTCTGGATTTTATTAGCTAGAAAATTCCATTGCTAAATTCTGAATTTTATTAGCCAGGAAAATCTCGTCGCTAAATCCGTTGCTATATTCTGGATGAAATTAGTTAGGAAAATTTCGTCGTTAAATCCGTCACTAAATTCTAGATTTTATTAGTTAGGGAAATTTTGTCGCTAAATCCATCGCTAAATTCTGAATTTTATTAGCTAGGAAAATTCCGTTGCTAAATCCGTTGCTAAATTCCCCGCTTTTCTTGAACGAAATTTACCAAAATATTCCGTCGCTAATCCGTTGCTAAATTCCCCACTTTTCTTGATAGAATTTATGAAAATATTCCGTCACTAATCGGTAGCTAATCTGTTGCTAAATTCCTCGCTTTTTTTTGATGCGGAAATTATTCCGTCGCTAATCCGTTGTAAATATTTATTTTAATGAAAAAACATAAATCACTTGCTATTCCCTAGCTAATCATTCGTAATTTAGCTAGGGATTGATCCATAGCTAAACCAATATTTTCTTGTAGTGGCTTCTCTTACAGCTTGTCTACTCTCACTAAATCATATAACTATTTGACTATATGAAATTCATGCATTTTATTTTTGCAAATAGAATAATTGGACCAAAGTTAATTTTATTATTACAAAGTTATCCTCTATAATAATAAAAAATGATATTGACTACATGTAATCAACCCAAACAAAAATATCCTAAAATATGTCTAAAATCATTGTATTGTTATCAGAATAATCTAATACCAATATAATAATAATGAATATACTGAATATCATTACAATATCAATGACGAGTGTCCTCATCAATAGAATTTCAAATTTTATTTTTTGGGTAGAATCAGAACCTCCATTTGGCACTAGTTGGTGGGGTAGGACATTTGGACTATAGTTTATTCAAAACCACAAAGTAATAAAAATAATGTTGATTGATTACTAGGGGTCTATAAAAAACACTATGCCCAAAATTAAATATTGAACTAAAATTTATTTTTTAAGATATAAAACCTAGAAATTAAAAATATAGTACAAATACGTAAAATTGAGATTTTGGGGTGAATATTCCGAATCTCTTTCCATATTATTCTTTATGTGATATGGTCATTTTATTAAATATATGGCTCGGAATCAACAATTTGATGACAACTATTTTTAGACCAAAGAAGAGATTTAATTCGTAGCTTTCAAATTTTTAAAGTTATTATTGCTCCAATTTCTTATGTCATATACTCCTGCATAGAAATAAAAGTAGAAATTAGTAGTATCCACACTACATATATTAAAATTATAAATACATCGTGATTATATAAATAATCTACATACATAATGTACAATAAATAAATCACAATATCAATACACATATTAAACACATTATAATTTAAACACAATCACATAAATAAATAAATTATAATATTCAAATCAACGGGATTTAGGAAAGAGAGAGTGTGTGAGATAGAATCAAACAATCTTATGACTTAGTTTCTATAAATCAAAACCAAACATGAAAATAACAGAAACACACATTCTGCTAAAAAAATTCTCCCAAAACCTTTTGTCTAGTTTCTATAAAAAAAATACACCCTACACTTTTATGAAAAAAATGCACACACTCAATTTTCCATGCAGTCTCTAGAAAAGCACATGCCATTTCGGTAAAAAATGCAATGCACCCCATTTTTTTAAATGATCAGATGGGAGCACTCCACCATGCCCTCTTTGCTAAAATGGAATTCTTGTAAATCTTAAAAAAAATCTCTTTTTTTCTATTTCTATTATTTTTTAAAATAAACAGAACATAAAATTTTATCTTAAGAATTTGTATACCAATGCTCCATATCTTAAAAAAAAAATAAAAAAAAAAATTAAAACAAATAAACCAATATACCCAACTCGGGCAGACCCAACAACCCTCGATCTATAGAATAATTATGTTTTATAATATTTTAGCCAAACAAAAATATTTACGATTTAGTCACCTCTAAAAATATTTTAGTCAAATAATTCTAAAGCTATAGAATAATTTTATTTTATGATATTTTTTTCCGAATTTGCCCCTCATTATTAATAAAAATTGAAAAATACTGTTGAAAGTGTGAACAGTGTTTTCCATAAAAATATATTCATGAACTATAATATTATATATATATATATATATATATATATATATATATATATATATGTTAACGTAAAAACTAAAAAGACATATATATATATATATATATATATATATATATAAAACTTTTTAATTAAACTATATATAATTAGTTTAACTATATATATATATAGGTTAATTACATATAATTTAGCTATATATATATAACTATGTGTTATACTATATATGTTGTCTTATAATATAAATAAATATATATATATATATAGTGACTAGTGTTCCATATATAACTATATCATATTTAGCTAAATATATAATTATATTAAAAGTATGGAGTTACACTTATATATTTTTAAGCTATATAGATGATAATATTAAACATATATAGTTAAATGGATATAGTTAATATAGTTTATTTATGCGAAAAACATCATTTATGCGAAAAAAAATTCTAAAATTTAATGATGATGTGGGTAAAATTGGAATAATGAAAAAAAAATCCCGAATGTTAAATATTTTATAGATGAGGAGGATTATTAGGTTACAATATTTTTAGATGGGATCAAAATATAAATATTTTTATTTTGAGAACATTTATATAATTTTCCGATATTTTTATTTTGTTGACTATGCATAAAACAAAAAATGGACCCGTTGAGGTTGATCTAGGGACTTGGGGGAGAAGGGAGCAGAAATTCGACGAAGTTGAAAAAAATGCAAACGGACAAACGGTTGAGTTCCAGTTAACAGTAACAACTAACTGTGCCGGAAATTGATGGGAGGAAGCAGGAAACAGACATCCGTGAAACTGTGGTGTCCATCATCATCCAAATATATGGAAGTGGTGGTATTCGAGGAGCAGAAAGTGGACCTAGGCTCTATAGCCACGTCATTTGGGTTGGATCCCTCATCGTTAAGGTTCAACGGCCACTTCATCAGCAGTGGTATTGATCTCGTAGCGTCATCCGTTACATGGAACTCGCTTATCAAATTCTTCTCCTCCAAAGCATTGTCCACTGGAAACGATGATAAAGACGTGGTTATTGTTGACGGAAAGCTAAATAAATTGGGGACAAAAAGTAAGTCTCTCGCACATGAATGTATATTGGTATTGAATAAGTTTGTGCTTCTCTCCAAATTGAAACTTTTTGTTGAATGCGTCATAATGGGTTTATGATCTGGATGAGATTAGGTAAGAATGAATTGAGAAAAAATTCATTTTGCTGAAGGATAAATCATTTTTTAAATTATGTCATAATTGGTTTTATATTAAATAGATATAAATATATTTAATAATTATGTATTTATATGAAACACATTAACATAAATTTTAATAAAAAATTTTGTATATTATTAGTCTAAACATATTAATACATACTGTGGAATATAAGGGAAAGCGCTAGATGCCGAGGAAAAAAAAAGAATGACTCAAGGTTTTCTCTTTCTCTCTCTCTCTTTCTTTTTCAACATGGTATCGGAGCGAGGTTGCGGAAGCGTGGTGAACGCGACGTGAAAGCTTTCTGAAGCTTTCTCTCCCGAAGCTTTCCGAAGCTTTCCGAAGCTTTTCGAAGCTTTCTCTCCCGAAGCTTTCCGACCCGTCGATCCACCTCAGCGCCCGCCTTCTTCTTCACGCACGGGATCGTCTCCATCGCTCGGAATAGCCGCCTCTTGCAAAACTGAACAAAACCACTGGCGTATGTGACCCATATCACTATCAGTTACCTCCTGGAAAATTGGACCATACCTGTGGAGTTTGTCCCGAGCTCACAACCTGGCCATTGTTTGCAAAATCAGTGCTGCCATCACCACTAACTATTGGGTATCCAGGTCGTAGTGTTTCTGGCAGATTTATCACAGGGAGATTCAATTCCCGACCAATAGCCTCCGTAATCTGCAAGGCCTTGTCATCAGCAACAGATTACCATCTACCATATCCATGCTTCAGTTCAGAAATCCTGTTCCTTGCCTATTCACAACCTTTTGGGTGCTGCCACGCCACAATCTGGAGTTGTACTAGGGCTCTTTTCAATCTGAAGTAGATATGGCTGCTAAAACTTTCATTTTTTTCTCTATTATATCTGGATCTTTTATGATTACTTCGAAGAAATTGGTTGGCAGTGACAATTATCTTTTCTGGTCAGCTTATGTTGAACTATGGTTTATGGGTCAAGGATATGATGATCATTTGGTTACACAGGAGACAGATATCCCTGAGGTTGACTGCGTACAGTAGAGGAAGATAGATGCCCAGTTATGTAGTATATTGTGGCAATCAGTTGATCCTAAGATTTTTCTTCATCTTCGGGCATACAAAACTTGTTTTAAATTTTGGACTCAAGCTAAAGGATTATACACGAATGATATCCAACGTCTTTATAAGGTGGTTTCTGCTATTGTCCATCTCAGCCAACAGAACTTGGATCTATTTACTTATATTGGCCAGATTGCTTCTTTTAAGGAAGAGTTCTTGACTGTGATGCCTCTTACTTCTGATGTTGGGGCTCAACAAACACAGCTTGAAAAGTTTTTCATGGTCCTTACTCTTATTGGTCTCCGTCCGGATCTTGAGCCTGTCCGCGATCAGATTCTTGGTAGTTCATCAGTTCCGTCATTGGATGATGTGTTTGCTCGGCTCCTTCGTATCTCGTCCACTCAGACTTTGCCATCTGATAGTACTTCAGATTCTTCTGTGTTAGTTTCTCACACTACCACTCAAGGAGGCCGCAGAGGTAATCGAGGTAGGGGCCAACGTCCTCATTGCACCAATTGCAATAAACTTGGCCACACTCGTGATCGTTGCTATCAGTTACATGGACGGCCTCCTCGCACTGCCCATATGGTCCAGTCCTTTGATTCTCAGCTGCCTCAGCCTCCGAGCTCCTCCGCATCTCAGGCATATCAGGTTTCTGTTGCCTCTGTTGCCCAGCCTGGTAATATCTCTGCCTGCCTTACCCACACATCTTCTCTTGGACCATGGATTCTAGATTCTGGAGCTTCTGATCACATATCTGGTAATAAGGATATTTTCTCCTCTATTTCTACTACCTCTGCTTTACTTACTGTTACCTTAGCTAATGGTTCTCAAACTATGGCTAAAGGTATTGGTTTGGTCCTTCCTCTACATTCTCTACCTCTCACTTCTGTCCTTTATACTCCTAAATGTCATTTTAATCTTATTTTCATCAGCAAAATCACTCGTACTCTTAATTGCTCTATTATCTTTTCTGATAAATTTGTGACCTTGCAGGACCGGAGTACGGGGAAGACGATTGGCATAGGACGCGAGTCTCAAGGCCTCTATCACCTCACCTCAGATTCATCTCCTGCAGTTTGCATTTACACTGATGCTCCTCTTTTCATTCACAGTTGTTTGGGCCACCCTAGTCTCTCCAAGTTCCAGAAGATGGTCACTCGTTTTTCCATTTTGTCGTCGCTTTCGTGTGAGTCATGTCAGATTGGGAAATATACTCGTGTCTCGTTCCCAAAGCATTTGGATAATCGGGCAAAGTCTTTTTTTGAGCTTGTCCACACTGATGTTTGGGGTCATTGTCGGACTGCGTCTACTTTAGGATTTTAATATTTTGTCACTTTTATTGATGACTATTCTCGATGTACTTGGTTATTTTTAATGAAAAATCGAGCTGAGTTATTTTCTATTTTTCAGAAATTTTATGCTGAAATCCAGACCCAATTCAATATTTCTATTCGTGTGTTACACAGTGACAATGCCAGAGAATATTTTTTATCCCCTTTTACTTTATCTATGTCTCATCATGTGATTCTTCATCAGTCTTCTTGTGCTCATACTCCTCAACAAAATGGGGTAGCTGAGCACAATAATCGACATCTTGTTGAGACAGCTCGTACTATCCTCCTCCATAGTAATGTTCCTCTTCGTTTTTGGGGGGACGCTGTTCTTACCGCTTGTTATTTGATTAATCGTATGTCCTCTTCTGTTTTACATGATCAGATTCCTCATTCCTTTCTCTTCCCTGACCAACCACTTTATTTTCTTCCTCCTCGTGTCTTTGGTTGTACTTGTTTTGTTCATATTCTCACTCCTGGACAGGACAAGCTTTTAGCCAAAGCCATGAGGTATCTCTTCTTGGGATATTCCAGACTTCAGAAGGGTTATCGTTGTTATTCTTTTGAGACTCATTGCTACTTTATCTCCGCTGATGTTACTTTCTTTGAGGACTCACCATTCTTTTCCACCACTTCTGAGTCTCTTCCTGTTTTTGTAGTCTTGCCCATTCCCATTGTCTCTTCACTTGATGTTGTGCCTCCTCGATCACTTCAGGTTTATCATCGTCGCTCTCGTGTCGATGCTCCTCTGTCGTTTGCTGAGGCACCTGTTGACTCATTTCCTATCCCTTCGGCTTCTCCTACCCCGGCTCCACCCTCTCCCGATGACTTACCCATTGCTATTCGGAAAGGTAATCGCTCTACTCGTAATCCTCATCCTATTTACAATTTTTTGAGTTATTATTGATTATCTTCACCCTATTCTATTTTTGTCTCTGCTATATTCTCTGTTTCTCTTCCAAAGAACACCCATGAAGCTCTTTCCCATCCAGGCTGGCGACAGGCAATGGTGGATGAAATGGATGCTCTACACTCTAATGACACTTGGGATCTTGTTGTTTTACCCTCTGGTAAATCTACAGTTGGTTGTCGTTGGGTCTATGCAATTAAGGTTGGTATTGATGGTCAGGTTGATCGCCTTAAGGCCCGCTTAGTTGCTAAAGGCTATACTCAGATTTATGGTTCTGATTATGCTGACACATTCTCCCCTGTTGCCAAGATTGCTTCTGTTAGCCTGCTTCTCTCCATGGCTGCAATGTATTCTTGGCCTCTTTATCAGCTGAATATTAAAAATGCTTTCCTTCATGATAATCCTGCCGAGGAAGTTTATATGGAGCAACCTCCTAGTTTTGTTGCTCAGGGAGAGTCTGATTTAGTGTGCAAGTTACGTCGTTTTCTATATGGCTTGAAACAATCTCCTCGAGCATGGTTTGGTCGTTTTAGTTCTGTTGTTCAAGAGTTTGGCATGCTTCGTAGTACAACAGACCATTCAGTTTTCTATCATCATAACTCTTTGGGGCAGTATATTTATTTGGTTGTTTATGTGGATGACATTGTCATTACAGGTAGTGATCAGGATGGTATTCAGAAACTAAAGCAACATCTTTTTATCCACTTTCAGACCGAAGATTTGGGAAAACTCAAGTATTTCTTGGGAATTGAGATAGCTCAATCCAGTTCCAGTGTGGTCCTTTCCCAAAGGAAGTATGCTCTAGATATCCTGGAAGATACCGGTATGTTAGATTGTAAACCGGTAGACACACCTATGCTATGTTGCACGGACACGGATACGGACACGGCAGGATACGGGGACACGACAAATTTCAAAAAACTAGGATACGGATACGGCTAGGACACGGCATGAAAAAAAAATTAAATATAAATATTATCCATTAACAGAAATTTAGATAAATAAAAAAAATGCTAAGATATTTTGATAAATAGAAATTTAGAGGGCTTAAATAAAATTAAAATAAATTATTTGTTTATTATATTTTGTATATATATTAAACAAACAATAATAATTAAAATATAAAAAAAATATATTTAAGCCCTCTAATCCCTACCCCCTCCCGTTACAGCTTCTAACTCTCTCTAACATATATTTTAAATATAGTATTTTAAAATAATTTAAAATACAGTATTTTAAAATAATTTAAAATACAGTATTTTAAAATAATATGAGATACAATATTTTAAAATAATTTAAAATTCTTTTTTTTAAATTAATTTAAAAAAAATTTAAACCTCTAACACCCTCTATCCCCTCCCCCCCTCTCCCGTCGAGAACCTTTTTTTCCCCCTCCCGAAAATCCCTCCCGAAACCCCCTCCACCCCCTCCCAAAAATCACTCCCGAAAATTCTTCCCGATAATCCCTCCCGAAAGTCCCTCCCGAAAATCCCTCCCGAAACCCCCTCCCCCCCCTCCCCCTCCCTGAACCCCCCTCCCGAAACCCCCTCCCCTCCACCCGATTTTCCGAAACCCCCTTCCGAAACCCTCTAACGACGCGTTGGTAGGTAAACAACGCGTCTGGAGGTAAACGATTGTTTCCGAAAACTCGTCGGATACGTCTCCGACGCGTATCCGATACGCCACGTGGCGTATCGCATACGGATTTGTGTTCGATACGCCACGTGGCGTGGTCGGACACGTATCCGACCCGTGTCGCCGTGTCCACGTGTCCGACACGTGGACACGGCACTCCCTAGCCGTATCCGTGCAACACAGCACCTATGGATCCAAATGTCAAACTTGTACCAGGATAGGGGGAGCCTTTAGGAGACCCTGGGAGATATCGACGACTCGTAGGTAAATTGAACTATCTCACCATTACTCGTCTAGACATTTTTTTTCCTGTGAGTGTTGTTAGTCAATTCCTATAGTCACCATGTGATAGCCATTGGGATGCCGTAATTTGCATTCTTTGATATATCAAAAGTACACCAGGCCAATGTGTGTTGTACGAGAATAGAGGTCATACTCAGGTTGTTGGTTACACAGATGCAGATTGGGCTGGCTCACCCACAGATAGATGTTCTACTTCAGGGTACTGTGTTTTTATTGGAGATAATCTAATATCTTGGAAGAGTAAGAAATAAGATGTAGTAGCGAGATCTAGCGCTGAAGCCGAGTTTCGAGCTATGGCTTTGGCAACATGTGAACTCATATGGTTGAAACATCTTTTCGAGAGTTGAGATTTGGAAAGGATGAAGAGATGAAACTCATCTGTGATAACCATGCCGCATTACATATTGCATCCAATCCAGTCTTTTATGAAAGGACCAAGTATATTGAAGTTGATTGTCACTTCATTAGAGAGAAGATCGCATCAGGATGTATTGCTACAAGTTTTGTTAATTCAGATGATCAACTAGCAGATATCTTCACTAAATCTCTCAGTCGTCCTAGGATTAAATACATTTGTAACAAGCTTGGTGCATATGACGTATATGCTCCAGCTTGAGGGGGAGTGTGAAATATAAGGGAAAGCGCTAGATGCCGAGAAAAAAAAAGAATGACTCAAGGTTTTCTCTCTCTCTCTCTCTCTCTCTCTTTCTTTTTCAACACATACTATAAAATAAAATTAAAAAAAAATACACATAAATAAATATGATAAATAAAATAAAATAAAATATGAAAAGTATAATAAAATATAAACAATTAAAAATATATGATTTATTATCTAAATTTATAAGATTATCAGATCATCATCAATATCATTTTCATGTAGTGCCATTCTCTTTTTTTTTTTAATGAAACATATGCATGTCATCTTCATCTATCAAGAAAAAAAAATGATATTGAAATTATATGTTGGCCTTCTTGACATAGGCATGTTACTTAATATATTATTACATTTTGTATGAATACAATCTCATTTGCTCTGATAGGTTTAGTAACATTGTTTTATGAAAGTTGTGATTTCTAGTCTTTATTTTTATTTTTTTTTGTATTTTTCTATATTGTATATAAATGAGTATTTAACTAGTAGATTGCCCTAATGTTAACCCTCTTAATGTAGTCACACTACTCAATATATTTTTATATTTTGTATGAATATAATCTAATATTATTTTATGCAAGTTGTGATTTATTTTACTATATTGTATTATGAATGAGTATCAAAATTATAGGCTGTTTTAATTTGACTAGCCACTTATTTAATGGTATCTCTTATACACATATCTAATAGAGTTTTTTATTGAGATTTTATGGTTATTCAATTTGACTTAATAATTTTATTTGGTATTAGAGCTAATTTTCTAGGTGAGTACAAATAATAGGCTTTGTAGAGAGATGTAAATGTATTGTACCAGCATAGTTCACTGTGGCACTACATGCCACAGTGAACACATTTG
The DNA here is from genome assembly GCA_029783825.1 of Sapria himalayana. Classification (NCBI taxonomy): domain Eukaryota; kingdom Viridiplantae; phylum Streptophyta; class Magnoliopsida; order Malpighiales; family Rafflesiaceae; genus Sapria; species Sapria himalayana. The sequence goes on along the minus strand of JAREIK010002246.1, from coordinate 120,987 downwards.
CACAATAACCCAATGAGGGAGGTGTACTATTCGAGTACATGCTTGACAGGAGGTAGTGCATGCATGTTGGCTGTGTGATTTTTTAGGCAGGATACCCTAATTGCAGTGCAGTGGTGTTTTGGGAAAAAATACCCTAAAGGCAGTATACATTGTTGTGTTTTTTAAGCAGAATAATGCGTAGTGTGTTTTTTAGAGTGGTGCATAGGAATTGCACCTTGGTGCAAATGGGGTTTACTATGTAAACCCATTTTTAGTACAATAAAATACAAAGTGGGTGTGGTGCTTTCTTTTGATTATATTTTATTATGGATGATATTAAAATTAGAATTACCTATAATGGACTTCAAGAGATGATATGGTTCTTTGGTCAGTGAATGCTAAATATCCTAATAAATAAATGACTTAAACGATGAGACAGATGAGAAGTTGCTACTAGCAAACTTTCAACTTTTGGTTGCTATGTAATAGTTCATCAAGGTAGAATTGATTTCAGTTTTTTTATCTTCTATGATATGTAAGATTTTATATAAATTTGCAACATCACTATAATCTTAGAGGACTTAGACAACATCACTATACTTTAAAAACCATTTTAATATGTTAAAAAATCAAAAATTATTGTGAAAAATGAATGGCTAGGAGTGCCTCAGGAACCATCCAAGCAGGCAAAGCTTAGTGATTATGCGTGCCTTGTATCTTTCACAACATTGATGAAGCCTTAGATTATATGTATTTTTATCTCCATATCACTTATAAGGTGGTTGATGGATAAGAAACAAATTGTGTAATTAGTTATCTAAGATTATCCCTATTAAAGTTGAAAGGTTTGTAGCTATTAGACAAGAAGATTAGATAGGTGTTAGTTTTCGTTTATATTTTTTTGAGACATTCATTATTTACTTGTCATATTCTTAAATTATGAAATTAGCTAAGAGTTCTTCTGATCATTATTAGAGATATACTAGTGAATGACAACCACCAACAATGGCCACATGTCAAAGTGGTATAAATTAGTAAACTCAGACACTACACTTTTTAAAGGTTGAAGGAGATAAGGCCATGGGGGAGATGGTTTTGGAAGGGGAAAGATAGACTAGCTTGGTTCACAACCATCTAATTAGACTTCTCAGTTCCATGGGTTTGGTTTGCACACAACTTTACTTAGGAGTAACCACATAATTTATCCACCAGAATAATAATTATCATTGCAAAGAAATAGTTAACTCTTTTATGGATTATTTGTAAGCTTCTAGGCCTACCAACTTTCATGTATTCCTATTCATTTGATTCACATTTTACACTCATAGGCAACCTAACCAAATTCAGAGAAAGAAACTATGCTACAACTAGTTATTCATTATATTTTGTTATTAAAATACAAATATAAGAGAATGTATTATTCTTTTCAATAAGGATAATTTTCATTTTCATTTTGTGATTCTCTTCTAATAATTTATTGTTCTCCTTTGTGTCTAATCTTCTTAAGAAAACCTTAAGAAGATGATAATCTCAATGGTATAGAAGTTATTTATAGTAGAAACTTCAGCAATTTAAAATTGGTATCAAAGATAAAAATCGTGTTCTATGTCAAAAATTTCTCTTCATCTATTTTTCTTTATTGTTTGTTTTTTCTTTCTTTGAATATTCTTAGAAGTTTGTTCTAAACAAATTTGTACAAATCTTTTAGATTTAGTTCAGATCTACTTAGATCTGAAGTTTATTTATACAAATTAACATTTATTGACTAAGATTTCTAAATTTATTTATTTAGAAATTAGAAATACCATTCCTTCATTTTAAAGGAAAAACAAATCATGACACTTACAAAAAATATAATTTCTCCAAACTCAGGGGCTACTCTTATATCTATGTTTGAAGGAAAAATTTATGATTATTGGACGATCAAAATCTATGATTATTGGACTATAAAGATGGTTTTAATATGTATTTATATTTTTCTTGCAACATCTCTTAGTTGTAGGGCACACTAGTTATGTGTGAAAAATGTACTTATTCATGGTGTCTTTGAGGAGGAGGTATATATGGAATAATTATCTAGGTTTTGAGCAATATAGTTAGATGTATTTTATAGAATGTGTAAAGTGTTGTATTGCCTAAAGCAGTTATTTAGAATTTAGTTTGTGAGGTTTTCTTAGGTAGTCATTTTGTTTGAATTATATATATTTATTATTGAATTTTTTAATCCTTTCGAAGGATAACTAATGATAGAATGATTTTCTTTGTTATCTATATAGATATTTAAATTACGAGAGATGAGTTGAGAATCATCTGATTCAAGGAGTATTTTTAGACATATTTTTAGTCAAATAATTTTGGAAGGCATCAAATATTTTTTTAGCATTCAACCTAGAGGTGACTTATTTTACAAGAGTTATTATCTTCTCACAAAGGATATATGTATTTGATATTTTTATAAAGATTTATTTTTTAGGTTGTGTTCTAGTAGATATTTTTATTAATTTAGATATTAATTTTATTTATAATATTATATCTCCAATTGACTCTATTATTTATAAGAGATTTATAAGAAAAATTAATTATCTGATTTTGATAATATTACATATGGACATATGGTATACATAGTCAGTATAATTAGTATTTTCTTAGATTCTTATTGATAGGTTCATTATAATGTAATTTTTTGTATATTGAAGTGTGTGATGAAGTCTTTAGGATTTGTGATCTATTTTAAAGATTCTGAGTATTTGTAGTTAGTATGATATTCAAATTTAAGTTGGGTACTAGCATGCATTGAGAGTATATCTACAATAAGATTATATATTTTTCTTAGAGATAATATTGTTTCTTGGAAAATGAAGGCATAATTATTTTAAGATATAGTGCATAGGTAGAGTTTAGAGTGATAATAGTTAATTGTGAGATATTTTGGATGTAACATTTATTCTAGGAGATTTGGTATGCATTCTTTTCTCCCACTAGCACTACTATTTACTAGTGTAGTCAGGTATCAAAATATATAATTTTCAATCAAGAATTTCATGAGCGGATGAAGAACATCAAGGGAAATTGCTTTTTTCTCAAAGAGAAAAATTAGAATGAGACTATGATTATACCATACATTTAGATAGTAGAGTAGTCAGTTGATATGTTCACAACAAATTTGAAAAGATCTTTACTTTTATTTATTTTCTCCAAGCTAGGTATTGTAGACTTGTTTGTACTAACTTGGATGGAAGATATTGTGATTTTATTTAGTTTTTATTTTTTATTCTTTGTTGTTTAATGGGAACACTAAATTTTTAGGTTGATTCAATTATTTTTGTCTATTATATAAGAGTGATATGTATAATATTTGCATATTGAATATTGATTTTATTTTTTAATTAGTCTTTAAATTTTGCAATTAATAATCTCTTATAGATGAGATATTCATAACTTGTCATGAAAAATATTTTTTAGAGATTTTGAAAAATAAGTTTATATAGAGCATTCTTGATATTTGCATGCAAGGGGTGACATGTACTATATGTTCATCATTAAAAGTTATTTTGGTTTACTACTTTCTGTTTATAGTTTAGTTTTTTCATGTAATTGTTTAACATATATTTTTGATGAGAATATCTAATCTCTTATTTTTATTTATTATATAAAGATGATGTGTATCATGTTTGACATATTGTATGTGATTATCTTTTATTTTTTATTTATATAGCCTAATATTTAAGATAATATTAGAGTCAACTCTAGGAAAAATTAGATGCCAGGGGTGTGTGGGTGGGTGGGTGGATGAGAGTTGTAATCCCTAAAAGGAGGAATACTCATTGTGCACCAACCCTCACTATCACATCCCCGTTGTGTGACATAAAAGTGACATTATAGAGATATGGTAGAATTTTGTCACCTTATTATGTCAATGGTAAACCCACATGAGTTATCTATTTTTATCACTATATTTCGGTAATGGTAGGTGCTAGAGTGTTGTTAGCTATGTTGCACGGACACGGAGATACGACACGGCAGGATACGGGGACACGGCAAATTCTAAAAAACTAGGATACGGATACGACTAGGATACGTCATGATAAAAAAAATAAAATTAAAAATAAAAATTATTAATTATAAATATTAGGTATTTTAAAATAATTTAAAATTATGTATTTTAAAATAATGTAAAAAAAAATTTAAACCCTCTAACCCCCCCCCCCCCCACCACCCTCCCTTTACAGTTTCGATTTTCGAACTCTCCCCCCTTCCGATACAGATTCCCAAAACCTCTCATTCCCTTTATAGAATTAGGTTACCTTAGGTATTATCGGCGCCTCGGCGGTGTGTTCCTCCCCTCCTCATTTGACGCAATGACAATTAACAACTATTTCTCGCAATCGGCTTGTCGGCAACTCACTGTCGGCGGTGTGCTCCTCAATTTGTTGGAGATGTAGGAGTAATAGTTAATATATAGTGTATTTCCGGCGCGTTAGAATCATAAAAACGCGTCAGTTGGTAAATGACGCATCTGTAGGTAAATGACATGTAGAGGTGTCAAACGTGCCGGGCCGGCCCGGCACGTTCTTAAACTGTGCCCGGGCTTGTGCCGTGCCCGGGTGAAGAAAATCGCATGCCGTGCCCGGCCCGGCACGCCGGCACGGGTCCATCCCGTGCCGGTTCACGAAGGCACGCGTGGCACTGGCGGCGTGCCACGCGTGGCGTGAGTCGTGACCCATCCGGCCCCCCCCTCCCCGGTAAAAAGACCGCGGGTCGGGTCCAAACAGACCCGACTCGCGGTCTTTTCTGCCGACTCCCGAGTCCGATCCAAGCATTTCCAACGGCAAAAAAAAAAAAAATTCAAACTTGAGCGATTTTCAGCCCTTGGATTCACCTCCAACGGCTAGGGGGCAGAATCCAACGGTCCTCGTGATTCTGCCCCTTAAATATATTAAAAAAATTCAAAAAAATAATAAAAAAATATTTTTTTTTATAAAAAAAACTTTATTTAGCCTATAAAATTTACCCCCCTCCCTATAACATTTATGTTTTTCAAAAACATAAAACCTCTCAATATTTTCTCTCTCTCACATAAACTGTGCATCTCTCTCTCGGCCCTCGTGATTTTGATTTCGGCTTGGATTTTCGTGAAACTCAACTTGAGTTTTGAACATCAGAGCTTCCTGCGGTGCACCTTGCACGTGAGTGACCTCATTGCTTTTACCGGGTAATATATTTTACGTTTTTTTTGTACTTTCTCTCTCTAAATCTTCTCTCTCTAGAAAACTTACGAAAAATAAAAAATGACAAATACACCTAACACGTTTTTAAATTTGGAAAATGAAAATGTTAGTGTTACACAGACGTTCGTGGCTCCTGAAACTTTGGTTTCTTTTGTCGTCTCCGCCCAAAGTTCTAAAAAACAAAAAACTAGGAGGACTTCTGTAGTTTGGACACATTTTAAAATCGTAACACAAGTAGATGCTAGGGGTGAGGAACTTGAAATGGCACAGTGCAAATATTGTATGAGACTTTTAACATGCAAGAGTACATGTGGGACTGGGCACCTCAAGAGGCATGCTGAAATATGCTCCAAAAAACATGGACCCTTAGATCCTAGGCAAACCCAACTTGGCACTATATTTTTTGAGACTGGATCGAGTTCAGTCTCAAAGTTTACTCCCTTCGTATACTCCAGCGAGTTGGGTAGGGACGGCATGGCCAGTCTCATCACATTGATGGGTCTTCCGATCAGATTTTTGGAAGATCCGAGGGTAGTGCGCATCATGCAGACTTATTTTCAGCCATCCTATCGTAGGATTCCTAGGTCCACATCTAGGAGTGACATACTAAAGATATATAAGTTAGAAAAACAAAAAATAATTAAAGAATTTTTGGCATTTAGTGGAGTGGTGTCCGTGACGTCCGATATATGGACATGTCACGATGATTCTTCTTATGCATGTCTCACGAGTCATTATATAGATTCTAACTGGACAATCAATAAAAAAATATTAGGATTCACTGAGATTCTTCATCCTCATGATGGCCCGGCCATTTTTGAGTGTATGATGAAAATATTTAGGGAATATAAAATTCAAAATAAAATTTTTAGTGTCATTTTCGATAATGCTGCGAATAATGGAGTAGCGATCAATATGTTTGTTAGGAATATTAGAGACGCACCTTTAGGAGAGATCTTTCATGTCAGATGCATGTGTTATGTGATTAACCTGATAGTTCAAGCGGGTATGAAGGTGTGTTCCCACGCGTTGGAAAATATACGCAATGCACTCAAGTATATTCGCACTCCTCGCAGACTACAAGAGTTTGGTAATCTTTGTTTGTCTGCGAATCTTAAGAAGAAGAAATTCCAATCAGATGTGAGACATCGTTGGAATTACACGTACCTGATGTTGGAATCATGTGTTGGATACGAACACGTGATATCCAACTACGTCAATAGTAAGAGTGACGAACTTATTATTGACGACACTGACTGGGCTTCAGGAATTTCATTTATGAAATTCCTGAAGATATTTTATGATACGACGAACATGTGTTCGTCGGTTTATACGCCCACCACTTGCATTGCACTTCGTTGCATATGCAACATTAGTAGCATGTTTAGGAAGTATCGAGCGGACCCGACGCTTAGCCATATGGTTGCAGAGATGGAGACCAAGTACTTGAAGTACTGGTCCACCATTCCATCTCTTTATTACCTTGCAGCATGCATGGACCCTAGGACTAAGGTGGAAGGGGTTGAAAACACCCTGACTTTCATTTCCTCGTGCATGAACCTGGATGAGCCACCTGAAGGGTTCATTTACGAGAAGTTGACAGACCTGTTCACATACTACGATACTAGGTATGGTGGTGGTGGTGGTGAGACTGTGAGTACGGACACTGATACCTTGTTCGGAGATGACGATTATTCCATTAACCTAGCGAGGGGGAAACGTAAGGGTGGACCTTCACATAGGAGCGAGCTGTCTCGGTACTTAGATACCGATTACTGCTCAATCCTATCACCTTCTGACAATAAGAATCTTGATTTATTACAGTGGTGGAAATCATATGAGTCCGCCTATCCCGTGCTATCTAGGATGGCACGGGATCTACTGACTCCTCCGGCGTCGAGCGTAGCATTGGAGTCTGCTTTTTCTGTTGCAGTGAATGTGATTTTGGATAGGAGATTGAGATTACGTCCAGATATGGTTGAGACCTTGGCATGTTTGAAGGATTGGGAGGAATCGAGATTTAGCATCAGTGATCGTGCTGAAGCTGGGACTGTGACAGACACTGCAGTCGCATCCACATCCACTACGATGGCGGAGGAGCTGATTGCTGATGATGATGACCCATATGATACTGATCTTGATGTTGCGGCTGATGATTCTCATGATATGCCGCTTGACGATTGATGCTCATCTGCTCTTTTTTTTCGATATTTTTTTATTTATTTTATTTATACGCTTTGTTTGTACTTTGTATAATACGTTGTGTTGAAACTTATACATGTTTTGTTCGGACTATTGGTTTCAAAAGCATGAATGATAATTTTTCATTTGTGTAGTTTAAATTTTTTTTAATTTTAATTTTTACTAACTTAATTTATTTATTTATTATTTTACGATTTAAATTTTATTTTAAAAATTAATTACTTTAATTATTAATATATAATTAATAAATTATAATAATAAAAAAAGCTAAACTAATTTGAAAAAAAAAATTTTTTTTTCTAATATTTTTTTGTTTTATTTAATTTTAAATGTTATATTTTTTACAAAAAATTATAATTTTTAATTATTACTAATACTCTAAAGTATATACAGTAACATAATAAAAAAATTAAAAAAAAAAATTTAGTAATCTGCCATTTAGGGCTGGCCTCGTGGGACCCGGACCCCGGTTGACCCGGTCCCGAGTTGCGGCACCCACCCTGCATGCCCTGCCATGCGCCCGTGCCGCCTCGCCTGGCCTGTGAGTGGCAAGGCGTGCCCGAGCTTGCCGGGCCGTGCCGTGCCCACGGGCCGTGCCGTGCCGTGCCCACGGGCCGTGCCGTGCCCACGGGCCGTGCCGTGCCCACGGGCCGTGCCGTGCCCACGGGCCGTGCCGTGCCCACGGGCCGTGCCGTGCCCACGGGCCGTGCCGTGCCACGGGCCGTGCCGGTGCCCACGGGCCGTGCGTGCCCACGGCCGTGCCGTGCCCACGGGGCCGTGCCGTGCCCACGGGCCGTGCCGTGTCTGCCTTTAACTGACCGTGCCGGGCACGGTGGCACGACCGTGCTTGGGAAAAACGGGCCGTGCCGTGCTGTGTCGGCCCGTTTGACACCTCTAATGACATGTCTGTTGTTAATGATGATTGTTTTCGAACAATGCATTGGATATGTCTCTGACGCGTATCCGATACGCCACGTGGCGTATCGGACACGTATCCGACCCGTGTACGAACCGTGTACGAACCGTGTACGAACCGTGTACGAACCGTGTACGAACCGTGTACGAACCGTGTACGAACCGTGTACGAACCGTGTCGCCGTGTCCACGTGTCCGACACGTGGACACGACGACACGGGTCGGACACGGCGACACGGCAGTTCCTAGGCGTATCCGTGCAACATAGGTTGTTAGAATTTCAATGACAATAAGATGAAAATGGTTAGAATTTAATTTTTTGGTTTCACCCTAAAACATAATTCTTGGAGGGTAGAATTTATTATTTTGGATTCACCCGAAACACTAAATCGTTGAGGGTAGAATTTGATTTTTCCAAATTAGGGTCTCAACTTAAAATCTCAAATTTTGATAATTGTGTTTTTATGGAGGGTTTGTGTATAATTTCTAGTTATTATGCCTAAAAACTAGAATTATTTGTAGTGCTGTTCTAGTCACAACCCAGATTGATCTAAGATAGTCTCAATTCAATATATACATTATAAGAAGATAAGTCATATTAGAAATAAATTTTTTGATATTATTTTCAGAGATAATGTCAAAAGCTTTACATAGCATTCTAGTTTTTTATTATTTTGTTTGTGTTTGTATTTTTGAGAAGAGTACTTGACTTATGAGTTGTCTCAATTATTTTTTTCTATAATGTAAGAGTATATGATATATGTTTTTCATATTGAATATTATTATTATGATTTAATATTCTTAATTTTTGCATAATATTAAAGTTAGATTGAAAGGTAATAAATTTTAGAGAGAGAAATGTGTGTATTATACTAGCACATTGCATGCATCTATTAGAATAGAGGGAAAAAGTGCACACAATTATTGCATATGATTATAGTGCATAGGCACATAGTAGGCACACATGTGCACTGAGGTGCATGTAATACATAAATGCATGCATAGTAGGCTCGTGCCTAGTAAGCTTGTAGTGGTGCACCTGAGCTAATTGGAGGTATGTGGTGGTGAGCATGGTGGAAAACATAATGACTATTTGTTTGTAGAAATCCTAATTGGATTTAGAAAAAATTAGAAAAAAAGTAAAGTTATTAAATGATAGTTTAATTTGGTAGAAATTAGGATTTTGTTTTGGAAGAATTAATATGAATTATTTTAGCAGAGGTAGATTGAGGAGAATGTCAGTTCAGTGTACACATTGCATGTTGACATGTCACACCAGAGAGAGTTATTGAATATTTTTTTTTGAAAATGAGGTCAAGAGATTTACATAATAATGAGAGAGAAAGTAGATTACCAAAGTTATTTGTGGATCCTTATAGAGTTCATCCATCATGATATTTATTAGAGAGGAGTATACAAAACTTCTCTCTAAGGTAACAATATATCCTTCATTTCTTACAAGTATTAATAATTGTTTTACTTGTATTTAATTTTTAAACTCCTTAATTATCAATACAAGAGTAAATATTATCATTATTATTAATTATATTATATTCTTTATATTATTATTTTTTGTTCCAAAATATGATTATATTCATAATAAATATTCAAAAATTATTAGATATAATACTATTTAATTTGAATTTTAGTTATTTTTTATTGTTATATTTATTATTGATTGTCTTGTTAGTTTATTTTTTGTAAGTTATATTTTTAGGTAATTTAATTATAATTTTGAGTTTAATTTTACTAATTTTTATTTTTTGGATCAAGAGATTGATGATAATTTCTTTTGGGATTAAGCATTTTAAACTTTGTCGCTTGTCATTGATTAATTTGAGAATATTTTACCCTAGTGTTAAGAATAATTTTATCTTAGAGTGTGCTCAATAAGTAAAACTTACCAGAGTTTCTTATTTGATACTCTAATTTGGTTTGAATAGAGACTCTTTCTATTTGATACACTCATATGTATGAGGACTTAGTAAAGATGCGATCAAAAAGTGATTTATGTATATGATTAATTTTGTTGATGACTTTTAGAGATACACATAAATATATCCTTTTCTGATATATTACAATTGTTTTTTATTTTTTAGATTTTTTATAAAAATGATAAAATTTAATTCGATAAAAATATTTAAAAATTAAGAAATGATAATGTATTAGAATATATATAAGATTGATATAGTACTTATTATGTTGATTATATAATTATCTATCATATTTTTAATGTTGACACATTATAATAGAATAAAATTATTGAAAGTAAGAATAAATATCTGATTGAGATGATGTAAAATATTTTTAGGGAGAAATAGTTTTAATTATTATTTAATTCATCAATTAGATGTCCCGAATTCATCAATTACATCATTCTAATTGTTTTATTTTATTATTTCTTAGCATATATATTTTTGGATTCTATATATTGGAGAATGACTATTTAGTTTGTCTTCTAGGATTTTTTGGATTTATTTATTTTGTCATGAGTTATTTTTCAGGATAGGATAAGAATATATTTATAATATTAATTTGTATTTTTTTGGATATTCTAATATCCAAAATAAGATACAAATATTTTTTTATAGTGACCGATATGATTTTAGTGTGTAAATATTAATTTTTTTAATTATAATTTTTTTTCATCTGTTTAGGAAGAGTGTGTATTTAGATGCTGTACCTGAATCTATTATTTTTTTTTTTCATTTATTTGTAGCCATACCTGGACTCCCAATTTGTAGCGAGTCACTCATTGGCTATATTTGAGAATGTTGGTAGTTAGTATAATGTTAATCTCAAGGAGTCATAATATCTATCAATAATTTTAGATCATCTATACTAGGAGAGAAAAATATATCCAACTTTCTTAGACTAGAGATGTGCCTATTATGGAGCCATATGATCCCGTAGGTAATTTATTTGATTTTGATTTTTTGATCACTTTTCGAAAGGGACAAATGATTTGTACTCATTACCCATGTTTATAGGTTTTATCGTACTCTTACATCATCTCTTTTATTTTTTTTTTAATTTCTTTTGATGGTACTAGGATTCTTAAGCTACATTCGGAGATATTATATTATTCAAGATGATCCAATATTATGATGAAAGAGATTTATGTACTTCACTTTAATAAGAAATGAGAATTATTACTATGATATTCAGGAATATATGTTAGTTGAATGCGAATGTTTATTATGAAGACAAGTCCAAATAGGAAGGTCAAATACCATAAAGCAATATTTATAGTGAGTAGATACACTCAAATATTTTGTGTGAACTAGAGGTATCAAATGAATTGGGCGGCTTGAGCGTGACCCGAGACATAGCTTGAAGAAGTTGTGGTAGGCATGGCATGACATGAATAGGAGTCGTGCCTTCCTTGTGTATGGACTTGGCAAAATGGTCTGCTTGCTAACACACTGGATGATCCGATGCATTCAGCGTGACTAAGCATGATGTGTGGACTGCACGTGCATGTTCCTGCTGTATTTAATAAAAAAATTGTGTGAATGCAAGTGCCCCAATTTATTTAAAAAGGACATTACCTAGAGGTATCCATCGGGCCGTGCTGGTTTAGCACGACATTATTCTTGAGGCTATCCATGCCATCGTGTAATGTTCGACACAACATGGTTCTTACTTTTGGGCTTTACCATGCCATGCCAGAATGACTTTGGGGAAGGTAAGCTTGACACAACCCGATGGCTCGTTTAAAACATTCGGTCATGTCTGGCTTGATCCATTGCTACCCCAGACTAGCCTGGGTTAGTCATCGTAGGAAGCAAGCTATAGCCATGAGTAGCAGCTGGCTTGGCATTTCTAGCCTGTGGCCTTGGGCTAGGGTAGTGGCCATTGGCACTGCCTTGGCTAGTCACCAATGGGCTATTTCATGTCTTGTGGGTTGTGGCATATGGGTTATGCCGTAATTGCCTTAAACTTTTATTTAATTAATTTTAATTTTTATAGTCCAATTTATTATATTATAATTATATATATAATGTAATATATAGAAATATTATGTAATCATATAAAAAAGCAAATTTAATTTAATAATAAATAGTAAATTATATTGCAAATATCATTAATATAAAATATAATAAAAAATATTGATATCATACAATAGTTTGAAAATGTAAATTTAAAGAAACCAAACATTCAAAGAATTGCATATTGCAGGTACTGGTGTCAATGGGCTGTGTGGGGCCGTCATGACCCATTGCCAAAATGGTTCCGGTTTCGGGCTGGTTCGTGTTGGGGTTTGTGGATACGGGCACTCCTCAAACCTGAGCGGGCGCTCCTGCTGACCTGCTCGGCTCATTACTTCTTTCGTCGGGTTACGCCTGTCACTGCTTGCCGTGCCCACGTGCTAGGCACCTGGGTCGTGCTTGGCATTGCACACGGGTTGATAACCTCGGCATGGGCCCGAGCATGGCTGAATTGGGCTGGGCTTCATGCCAGACCCAGGCCGCCAGACCCAATTCACCTCTAGTTGTAGGCTAGTTGAGTCTAATGTCACCATAGATCAACCATTGTCTAGTTAGGAATTTGGATCATCACATGTCTTAATCTCAGTACGAGTATTATCATATTTGTGTATATTATCACTTACTTGAAGCTTTTTTATTTAATTTTGAAGTCTCATCCATAAATTCTTTTAATCTTTTAAGTATATCAGAATTTCAATAATATTTGGTCGTATTATATTCTTTCTATCTGAAATTATATTTTATAACCACAAAAAAAGTAGAGTCAAATACTATGCTAGACATTGATGAGTCAGTAGATTACATATCATTTTAGATAGCGCGAAAAATATATATTTGTATAATTTTACTAACTCAAAATATTTAAGTTTTTTGTCACCTTAAGATAAGATGAAATAGTAATTAGTATCTAATTACATCAACAACTCACTCTAATTCGATAAATATCTTTGTCAATTGTTACTAGCTAACTAAATTGTAAATCATCATATTTGAATATAGTATCGATCTTTGTACTTAGAGATTTGTTAAAATTATCATATTTATTTTTAAAATATTTTAAATAAGTTATGTAATCATTTGTAAATTTTATCTTTTTGTTCATGTGGTTGATTTATACAAGTGAATATGTATTTGATAGTATTTTTCACTCCTTATATTTTAATCATAGAATCTATATATGCAGTCAATTAATAAAGAAATGAAATGAATTACCAATATTTTAAATATTTTATTTCAAAGTTAATAGTTGTAACATAAAAATTAGTGTTTTTTATATTTATTAAAAAATTACTAATGTTGTATAAGCACATTAATTTAATCATAGTTTTTAAAGGCAATTTTTTAAATGTCTTGATGTGCACCTCATGGTGAGACGTTTGTAAAATGCCTCAAGGCGTAAAAAAAAGGCGCCGGCTTGACGGAGCTCCACGCGAGCTTCATTTAGCTCGCTGGAGTTCGATGGAGCTTCTCGAGCTCCATGATGGAGTTCACTGGAGCTCTACGAAGTTCCATCACGGAGCTTGTGCAGCTCCACCGAGCTTCATGATGTAGATCGTACTACAAGAAAAATCTCAAACAGCTAGGGAAAATTCCTTAGCTAAATGGAGATTTTTTGTTGCTAAACGGGATATAGCGACAGATTAATGATAGAATCTCTCTCAATCTAAAGTGTTCGTCGCTAAAAATTAACGAGGGAAAGAGTCACCAGCTAAAATATTAATTTCCCTAGCTAAATTAGCAAGGAAAAATTTCCTAGCTAAATGAGGGTTTTCCGTCGCTAAACTTATATAACAACGCATTAACGACGGAAGCTTTCTGAATCCAAAGTGTGTGTTGCTAAAAATTAGCGAGGAAAATAGTCCCAAGCTAAATTTTTAGTGACGAAAATATCCCTAGTTAAAATAATTTCTCTAGCTAAATTAGTAAGGGAAAATTTTTTATTTATTTTCATTCCGAAATTATTTTCAGAATTTTTTTTTATTTTTCAAAATATTTAATTAAATAATTTAATATTTTTATATTAGATTGAATTAAAACTGAAACTATAAACAATAAATCATATTTAACAAAAAATAAAATTATTTAATTAATTATTTTGATTCAATAATTTACATAATTCAAACAAAAACATAACAAAATTGTATTTTATTTTATTCATTAATGTATCTATCGACAATGCATGAAATATAATTTATATGTGCATTGATGTTGCATTCTTTCTCCATGCTCCTTAGATCACTATCTTTCTGTTGCGACAAAGCTGTCTGAGTCGCGGTTTGTCATGTTTTGTGAAAAATCTCTTCACTTATACTAGTTTCGTATGGGGAACAATGCGGTATCATATCAGTACGAAATTTAAATCAGCCAATCAAATTAAAATATATAAATAAAAAAAGTTATGTTTTAATTAATATATAATACTGTAATATATATGTACATATATACTGCAGCGTATATGTATATATATACTAGCATTTCACTCGTTACATATATTATTGTAGTATATTTATATATATACTACAATATTATATCTACATATATACTGAGTATATATATACTCGGTATATACGTACATTTAATACTATAATATTATATATACATATAATACTGCAGTATTATACGTACATATACTGCAGTATATATGTACGTATATACTGAGTATATATTTATGTATATAGAGTATATAGTATGTTTATACATAGTATATAGTACGTATATACCGAGTATGTACGCACGTATATACCAAGTATGTATGCACGTATATTCTGAGTATAAATGTACGTATATACTGAGTATAAATGTACGTATATACTGAAAATATATGTACATATAATACTGCTGTATTATATGTACGTATATACTCAGTGTATACGTACATTTATACTGCAGTATATAAGTGCGTATATACCATGTATATATGTACGTATATACCGAGTATATACGCACATATATACCGAGTACACACGCACGTATATACCGAGTACACACGCACGTATATACCGAGTACACACACACGTATATACCGAGTACATATGCACGTATATACGGAGTATATATGTACTCAGTATAAACATACATATATACACAATATATACGTGCATATGTATTCTGTATATACGTACATATATACTCAGTATATATGCACTATGTACCATAGTATATATGTATGAATATACTGCAGTATTATATGTACATATATATAATAACATAGCCTCGGATATAACAAAACTGCAACAAATTAGATTTATCCTATTTATACTTCACAAAAATGACACAAAGCATTACTATCAACATAAATAAGAAATATAAAAATTATTTAAAATATGGAAAATATCTTATAAACTCTTAGAGAAAAACTTGTAAGATGAGCCACGAGCCAGGCATGGGGCATCAAAGTTCGGATCTTATCTCCCCGCAACTAGAACTCTCTCCTGGTTCGAAGGCTCATAAGGGGGTTGCTTTGCCCTGCCATGACCTAGCTGACAAGCTAACAAAAGAACTGACAGATGAAATAGAGATTGATCGTCTGTAGCAGTAACCCTGAACAAATCAATAAGAAATTTGAACATAGAAAAATGGAGTACTCCACCATGCTAATGTGCAACACTAAATGATGAAAAAATTATTTGAATAATAATTTTGAATAACTGTAATATAAACAACCTTTGTCTTACATAGTTAAAATAAAAACATAATAAAATTTTATTACATCTTATTTATCAATATATCTATTGACAGTGCATAAAGTATAATTTATCTGTGCATTGACGTTCTTTATCTTTCTCAGCACATCTGATCACAATCTTTCTGCGGTGACAAAGCTGTCCGAGTCGCTTTGCATCATTTTTGTAAAAAATTTCTCACATCTACAAATTTTGTATGGAGAACAATGAGGTATCATATCTGTACGAAATTTAAACCAATGAATAAAATAAAAAAAACAAATAAAAAAAGTTATGTTTTGATAAATATATAATATTGTAGTATATATGTACATATATATTGTAGTATTATATGTACAAATATTGTAGTAATATATGTGTGTATATACAATATTTGCTACCGTCGCTGCCGCCGCTGCTCCTCCCGCCGCGGCTGCCGTTTAGATGTGTTAAATAGGACGTGACGGACCTGCCTGATCCATTTTTAGCTGGTCTGATTTTGCTTTCATGCCGGACCAGGCACGACACTATTTTGTGGAGGTTAGTCTGGCAGGGGCCCGTGGCACGAACTCGTCGGGTTCGACATTGTTGTGCTTAATCCCTAATTTAAAAAAAATTAGGGTTTCGGTGCTCGCCACCGTGCCGTCGTACCGCCGTACCGCCGTAACACTAATTTTTTAAAAAGATAGGGTTTCTTGGTGCGCGCCGAGGTACTGTGCCGGGCCAGTCACGACATGAGACCCGGTTGGCCTCGGCAAGGCACAACATGGGCACGGGCATGGGAAATTCCTGTGCCGTGCAGGCCCAGGCATGGCCAAATCATGCCGTGCCTCGTGCCGGACCGACCTAGTTGACACCTTTACCGCCGCTGCTGTTGTTGCTGCTGTCGGCACCAATGCTGCTGCTGTTACTACCGCTGTTGCTGCCGCCGCTGCTGCCACCGCTGCTGCAGCTCCTGCTGCTGCCACCGCTGCTGCAGCTCCTGCTGCTGCTCTAGCTTTTGCTGCTGTCCTTGCTGCTACTGTTGGTGATAATAAAAGTGGGACGAGTGATTATGCTCGACTGATAAGCTTTCCTGCCAACCGCTCGTTTTGAGATTGAGCGAGTTTTTGACAAGACGGTGAGCTACTTCTCCCTTAACAGGACCTAATATATCTCTTGCTACTCGCGACCTGTAAAAATTAGGTAATGATATATTTTTACTTCCGATTGAATATAGTTTTGTGAGATGTAATAAAATTACACGACTTTACATGAGCATCATCATCATCATCTTAAAATCTAGTACAATTATAATTAATAGAATCTACAGCAAGAAACTTATTTTCTCATACATATGCTTTGTATCATGTGATAATTGCATATCTACATAATTACTAAGAGATTTAAGACCAATATCTGTCTACCTGGCTGGCCTGAATGAGAAATATCATAATGTCAAAGCTTTGGGAAAGCTCTAATATCTATGACTTTTATGATCTATATTGGTAAGCAATGCACAATGATGACCAGACCAGCCCGAGCAATTATATATTCAAATGTGTGTTTGTATGTGTGAATGAGTGTGTATGTATCACAATATATACATGTTTACAAATAAATATATGCTCCCACTTTTGAACATACTTAATATATATCTACGTATATACTCAGTATATACGTACGTATATACCAAGTATATTCATACTTATATACTTAGTATATGTACATATACAATGCATGTCATGCGCCACATGACTCAGAAAAGAAAGATCAGCACACCACAAGAGCTAGCACATAATGCCCAGTATTGCACTGCCAAAACATCCAACTCTGCATTAATAAATTGCACAAGCTTCAAACTTTATGAAAACTAATTGATAAATAGAAAAAAAAAGTTGCATGGTGAAAATCAGAACAATACATGCCTATACAAACAAAATTTTCATCTTTCAAAACAAAATAAAAAAATAATACGTGCCAAAACAAAATAATACAATCTCCAATGATCTTGATGCTAATTCAATCACAACATGCTTTCTATTTTATAAATCTAACATGCTCTCGAAGATTTTTTATCATGTATTTCTTTTTTTGTGTGGCATTATACTTGATCTCTTTTACAGGTTTGGTTGCATTAGGAATGAGGCACTTAATGCATATTTTTATATTATTGAACATGATATCAAAGCGGGGTAAATAAAAATAATAATACCGCCACCACCACCACCACCATAATTTCAGCTAACATGTTGGAGACTGCCCCAAGACACCTAATATTTTTTTTAAAGAACAAAAGTAAAAGTATTTGGAGGATGTCATCAATATAAGAACTACACTACCTAGACTAGATACAAGTGAAATAAAAAATACATAAATTAAAATAGTACAATAAATTTAATAAATATTATATATATTCATCACCTCAAACTTCAAAGAAAAAAGAAATTAAGATACTCCAAATAGTTCTCATAAAAATCTTTGCCAACAATTGTGATGAGAATGGTTATTGCTTGGCTCGACACGTGCCCAACCCAGAATAGCCTGGGTCTGAACTAGGAGAGCCAGGCATGCCCTCGTTAGGGCCTGGCCATGGCATTTGGTCCACCTCACAAGGGCCTGGCCATGGCATTTGGTCCACCTCACAAGGGCCCTGGACCTTGGACTTCTGTGGGCCATGTCCCTGGACAATGTGTGCAAGTGGCAAGTGCTGAGCATGATGGCAACATTATATCAATATATTATACATAACATAAATGTGTTAATTGTTATGTGCATCTATATATACACATAATATAATTATTGTGTATTACAATATACAAAATACATAAACAATGTATATAGAATATACATACAATTTGTATATACACTCATATTGAATATATACATATACACATTGTATATAGATAGAAATTATTGTGCTGATACATGTATACATAATGTAAATACAAAATACACACACACATACCTAGTATATAGAAAATTTAAAATTATGAATTAAAAAAATTAAATAACATTAAAAAAATTTTTTAATTTAAAATTATAATTATTACTTATAAAATAAAATACGGTAACATAATCTTTCAAAATAAAATTAAAACATTGAAAATATTACAAATCATTGAGTCATAAAATAATAAAAATTATAAGATCATTTTTAATCTAACTGTTATGATCTGTAAACTTAATTATATCATATACATTATCATATGTATTTTGTTGTAATGTAGGAATTTGATCCTGAAGATTCATCTATGTATTATCTTAATTTTTTTATCATAACAAATTTTTAATAATATTGATTGTAATTTGATTTTCTTATTTAAAATAATATTCACAATCATAAATACGATAGACTTTAATATACTCTAAACAAATTAAAGATCAGCAAATCACGAGATATTTTAGATATCATGAAAAAAATTTTATATAATTTTTATAAATTCAATACATCTAGATTCTTCATATTCTTTAAAAAAAGTAGAACAATAATAGATGTCTAAGTATTTTAACAGGTTATAAAGACTCATATATGACAGACCAACCTATCACTTACTTCTAGCTTATTTGAATTAAAAAATTATCATTTTCAGATACTTCATAATTATAATTTTATTAAAACAAAAATACTTATTTTCTTAATATTTAAATAAATTTTTTAATTGATCATAAATTTTACTTTTTTATTCATATAGCTGATTAATTTCTAATCTAAATGTAAAAAGTTTTTTTAGTTATACATTTAGTAAAATATAATTATTTATATTTATATTTATTATACATATAGTATATATAATAATAAATAATTATATATAGATAAATATGTAATTATATATAGATATATTTATACAAGTAGTTATATGTAGTTGTACATAAATAGATACAAAATTATAAACAAATATATAGATTTACAATTATGTATATATATATTATATGTATACATAATTATAATAGTTATATTTAATTATATAGAATTTTATATAGTTATACAAATATTTATATATAGGTGTACACATATAGTTTACTAGCAGATATAACAGATGAAAAGTTTTAGATTACTACAAACTTGGTAAAATTTTGATTTAATGCAAACCATGTTAAATTCTACTTCACTGAAAATTCTATGTCATGATTTTGTAAATCTTAATGTCATAAATATATAATACTGTAATCTATATGTTCATATATACTGACATATATGTACATATACATATATTGCAGTATATATTGTATACACTGGTATATATGTATATGTACATATATACTGGTATATATGTACAAGTATTTATATGTACATATATACTCAGTAAATGTACATATACACTGCAGTGTATATGTACATATACGCGTATTCATATACACTGCAGTATTTATATATGTACATATAATATATGTACATATACACTGCAGTGTACATGTACATATATACTCAATCAAGTTTCACGTATAAAATCACTTGGCTACTCAATGAAGGTTTTCATGTAATTATCAAGTGAATAAGCAAAGCACAAATTAGATGGTAAGTAATATTAAATAGAAATACTTAATAGTCTTATAAAGTTTATAAATCAGCCATGAAAGAAACATAATAACGAATCTAATATGATTATAAATTTTAAATTTTATGAACATTTTTTCAGCATTTATTAGTTTAATAAGGAAAAAGAAGCAGTATGTGATGACTATCATCCAAATCATACCTGATTTTTGATGCTGGTTTGTATTGATTCTTTGCTCCAATACTTCATTTTAAGTAGCAGCAAACTAATGAGATTTGTATTATTTCATTACTAACTCATGTAACTTTTTCCGAGTGTACCCAATGAACTGAGGGTGTAAATTGTTAAACAAATTGGAACTTATATTACTCTCATTATTATAAGAACATTGTGATATGATTACAAGTTTCAAATTTTATGAATATTTAATCAGTATTCATTAGTTTTATAAGGAAAAAGAAAGTAGTATATGATAGTTATCATCCAGATAATACTTGATTTTTGAGGTTGTTTTGCATTGATCCATAGGTCCAAGTAATTATAAGTAGTTATACATAAATACATATAAAATTATAAACCAATATATAGATTTACATATATGTATACATAGTTATAAATATTGTTATATTTAATTATATAGAGTGTTATATAGTTATACAAATATTTATATATAGTTATATACATATAGTTAAACATAATGTTATTTGTTGTTATATATGTAATTATAAATATAGTTACATGCGGTTATATATATATTTACACATAATTATACATATATTTATACATGTATGTATATATATTTTTTCATATAATTTTATATATTTATACATATAGTTATGTAAATGTATAGATTTAGTAAAATATATTTTTATATACTAATATATACAAATGTATATTAAATATAAGTTATAAATTATATATTTATTTATAGTCATGTATAAAATTTTTATAGTTATACATATAATAAGATATAATTATTTATAGTTCTATGTTATTATATATATAGTATATATAGCTATAAATATTTTTATATAGTTAAACATATATTATATATAAATATATTCATATAAATAGTTATACATAAATATATAAAGTTAAAAATAAATATATAAATTTACATATATGTATACATAGTTATAAATATAGTTATAATTAAATATTATTAGAGCTTTATATAGTTATACAAATATTTATATATAGTTATACAAATATTTATATATAGTTATATACATATAGTAAAACATAATGTTGTTTGTTGTTATACACGTAATTATAAAAATAATTATATGTGGTTATACATATAGTTATACATATAGTTATACTTATATTTATACATATAGGTATATATATTTTTTCATATAATTTTATATATATATACATTTAGTTATCTATAGGTATATATATGGTAAAATATATTTTTATATACTAATATATAAAAATGTATATTAAATATATGTTAATTATATTTGTAACTATAGTTATGTATAATATTTTTAGTTATACATATAGTCAAAGATAATTATTTATAGTTATATGTTCTTATACCTTTGGGATCCAATAACAAAAAGACAACTGTAAACAAAGAAGCTCGACTTACAAAAGATCAGAGAAAAGTAAATGCTGTCTTGTATTTTAGGCGTGCAATATATAAATATAAATATAATTTGAATCCCCCTAGAAACAGATGATGTCATCTATATAACAGAACTAAACTCAGACAAAATAGGTAAATATTAGATTCACATCTAGATATGTCAACAAAGTTTGTCTCATTCTACTAAAATTATTTATGACTTGCTGCAATGTATTTGGAAAGCCAATCAATACCCTCGTAGAGGCCTTCACCAGATGTAGCATAGGTGCTCTGAATGTAACAATGGATTTGGCGAAGAGAGTGAAGTCCTAACTTGTCAGTAATTTCAGCTGTATTCATTGCATTTGGAAGATCTTGCTTATTGGCAAACATCAGTAAAACTGCATCTCGAAGCTTTTACTCGTTTAGCATCCTATGCAACTCATTTCTGGCTTCAACTACTCGATCTCTGTTATTGTTGTCCACCACAAATATGTATTCAACTACTCGATCGCTTGGGTATTTTGCAAGTAATCCTTCCAGAAAGGACGAATCTTGTCTTGACCCCAATATCCCACTCAGTAAAATTGATGTTTTTGTATTTAACAATCTCTACATTGAAGACAATAGTAAGAATTATTGTGATAATTTTATCAAGATTCAACTTATACAGAATGATTGCCTTTTTGCCAGCATCAAGACCTGGCATCAAAATCCTCATCTCATTGTTGGCAAATAGCCTGCAGAGCAGCTTTGTGAACATAAATCCTATTTTTTTCACTAAATCTCAAATCCTTTGTCCTATGACAGTAAAGAGATTTGATGAGAGAGAAACAGAATCAATAGACCTCAAGAGATGGTCACCAGATTGAGAGGTCAACCTCTATATGTTCTGATACCTATAGTATACATTATTAAAAAAAGATTTATATATAGCTAAACATATAATTATATATAGATATATTCATACAAGTAGTTATAAGTAGTTATACATAAATATATACAAAGTTATAAATAAATATATAAATTTAATTATATGAATACATATATGTATACATAGATACAAATATAATTATATTAAATTATATAGAGTGTTACATAGTTATACAAATATTTATATATAATTATACACATATAGTTATAATAATGTATGTAGCTAAAGATATAGTTATATATAACATTTTTATAGTTATACATATAGTAAAATACAATTATATATAGTTATATATTATTATACATATGATATATATTATTAAAAATATAGTTATATAAAATTACTCATATAGTTATAAAATATTATATATTAAAAAAAATAATTACATATAGTTATTAATATAGTTATAAAAATAGTTTACATAGTTACAAATATAGTTAAATATAATTATGAAAGATTTTATATAGTTATACAAATATTTATAAATAGTTATCATATACTATGATAACAATACTCTCTCAAATGCCCAATTTAATTTCACCACTATAGAGAAAGAATTTGTATAAACACTCTTTTCTTTTGGCAAGTTAATATCATATTTAGTGGGAACTAAAGTCATAGTATATACTAAATATTCTATAATCACATATCTCATAGAAAAAAAAGATATCAGGCCTAGATTGATTTGATGGATTTTACTATTATAATAGTTTGAACTAGAGATATTTCATAAGAAATATACATGTAATCAAAATTGAAAATAGCTTATAAGACTGGATAAAGAAGATAGAAGATTTGTTGAAGAAGATATTAGATGAATTTTTTTATTTGAACAAATTATAATATTGAATGAAAATGTAACTTCATGGTATGTAGTATTGAATGAACCTTATGCAAGTAGTACTCTGATCAAAAATTGAGGCAAATTGTTATAGATGAGAGATTAGTAGTATCTTGTAATAATGTCATTTTTTCGTTATGCTCTCACGAATTTGTGAAACATGTTATTATTTATGTGCTCAAGTATTTTTCTTCTCAAAATTAATGTTGATATTTACATATATATGCATAAATATATATGTGCATATACACTGCCCTCCACACACACATTTATACTTTCATATACATTACTATACATTATATATCAGCATACATATTTTTTGTACTTTTTTATATATTCACAGATGTATCTACATTTTCAAAGTAGTGTGTATATACTTGTATGCATGCTTATATAACTATACACCCATACAAACACACACATATACCTATATATGTAATCTATTTTTAATGTTACACATGAAACTATTATATATATATATATATGTGTGTGTGTGTATGTGTGTAAATGTACTTAAAATTTTTTGATTTTGAAAATTCAATTAAAATAAACTATTATATATTGTACATACTTTATAAAATATTGTAAATTTTTTATATTTAAAACAAATATTTGTGTGTGTGTATGTGTGAAGCATATTAATGCGTAAAATGAAATTATGAATTAAATATATGAGCTTCTATTTTATTTAAATAGTTATTTTTTTTATATTTATATTAAAATAACTATCATTATACTCATATAAATTAATTAAGTTGGTATATTTCTAAATTATTTTATTTTTATAATTATGTTTAAAAAGAAAATATAGTTCATAAATAGATAATATTATTTTTGTTTTTTTTATATAATTTTTTTATTAAAATATTAATGTATATGATAAATTTCTACCTATTATTTATTGTTATTAATAAAATTTTAAAAACTTTAATATTCAAACAAATATAATGCATATAAATACATGTATTTAATATTTTATAAAAAATTAATTATTTTTTTAATTATGTTCAAACATATAAATATTTCAAACATTATTTTTAAATTTTATTTTTCTACAAGTAAATTTTCTTTAATATTCAAACATTATGTTCAAACATATAAACAAATATAGTTCATAAATAATGCATAAACAGATTACCATATAAATATATGAGTAAATTTTTCTACAAGTAATTATTTTTTTTATTTTATTCAAAATATATAAATGACCATATAAATATATGAATTTTTTTAAATAATTATTTTTAAATTTTATTTTCAACTTGAATATATGATAATTTTTTTTTTGTAATTAATAGATATATTTCAGACATTGTTTATTTATAATAAATATAACATATAATATACTATGAGGTGCAAAATTTATGAGGTGTAAATTTTATTTAGAAATTTTTTATAATATTTATAACACAAACATATTGTTATTTGGTTTGAAATTTATAACATGAATTTTAACAAATAAAATTAGAAATCAATTTTAGTTAAATAATATTAAGTGAAATAAAATACAAACCCTAAACATATTAAATTATAATGATTAATACAAACATATAAAAATACAATAAAAATACATTTAAGGTTGAACAAATTAAATTTAAGTTCTTAAAATATATGAGAAAATGATAAATATTTATGCAATATCCAAAAAAAAACATGTATGAATGAGATGAATGATATGAATGAATATTAAGTTTTTGAAGCATGTAGTTATACATATTGTAGATGTAATTATATTTAGGTTTTCATGTACTTATATATATTTAGACATATGGCTATGTATAGGTATTGATGTAGATAAATACATTTATATATAGCAATATGTTGATATACATATTGTTAAATACACACACACATATATATATATATATGTTTATTAAATATATGTTGTTATATTTATATATTGTTATGTTTATGTATATTATTTTTATAGTTATAGATATAGTAAAATACACTTATATATTTATGTGTTATTAGTCTTGGGATCATCATATTTACATAATTTATTATTTAAATATAAAATATGTTGTTATATACGCACTGCTCACCACAAATATCAACACCCATTTTGTGATTAACATTGAAAATCAGCAGACTGTCAAGTGAAAAAATATGGAAATTAAGTCGGCATACCTACTATGCACCATCAACATCCACACAATGAGAATGCATTATATCACACATACATGAAGTATGTATAAGAATCAATTTATATAAGCAATCCAAGCATACCATGGTGATTAATGAAGAAGAATTTTGAAATAAAAAATAACATAATCAAAACACACACTATTACATTAAGATAATTGATGAAGAATTAGGGTAGAAAATGTACCTCAAATTAATAAGAAATTCTCGCTTACTCTTCGATTAGGTTTTGATGCATCGGTGTCGAGAGATAGAGGCAGACTGTGGAGGACTTGTTCGCTTGTTATAGTTGTCTCTCGAGTCTCGACAACAAATGACTAAAATTACCAAAATATTTAAAATTTTCATTATAAAAATATTAAATAAACAATAAATATATAAAATACATTAAGACTCATTTTTTTTATTTAGTATCAAAATATTTTCAAAATAATTCATGTGCATGTAGCAAGGTACACATGAAAAACAAACATCTTACACATTTTTATTATAAAATTAATTAAACAATAAATATATAAATAATTTCAAAAAATACATGTCTAGCCTTATAACAAAAAAAAATCAAATAGCTACAAAATTTACAAACTTCATTTATTAAGACAAACATGAAAAAATAATTTATCTTTTAGCTACTCTTCTAAGAGTTATAAAATATTCTTTATGCTAAAAAATATATAAATATATATATTTTATGGTTATAAATTTTTAAGAATTCATATTAATTTTTATGAAGATAATATGAATAATTTAAGGCATAAAATATCATATTATTTGATATTATTTATAATTTTTAAAATTCTAAAAATTACTTAAAGTGAGTAGATAATTTTAAAAAGTAATATTTATTATATTAATAAAGACTGAATATTAAAAGCTAATAGTAAAAATATTATTCAATTGTTTAATTCTTATAAGTTTTAGCAGGGGCAAAAATTTATGTATTTATTTTTAAATATTAATTTATTTTTTTTAAATTTAATGAAAAAATTTTAATTTTTATTATAATTCAAGATTTTTAAATTTTGTATTAATTATTTTTTTAAAAGTTTTCTATTATCATAAAATTTTTTTTATACTTATAATAATATTAATATTTACTAGTTTATTCGTTAATTTAGATATTTTTGAAAATATTTTTTATTTTATCATATAATGAATTATTTTACATTTATATTAGTAGAAATTTTAATGTGTGTTCATTTAATTTTTAAAATGTCTTAAAAAATTATTATAATTATAGAATTAATTATTTAATATTACTTTCATACAAAATTTTAAGTTTCTTAATTAAAAATATTTTAAAAAATTTTTTGTATACTTTTTTTAAAAATTTATAAACATAAAAATCATTATTTGTCCTAATTAATATAATTTTTTTTGTATTTTTATATTTTTTAAATTATTTATTTATAATGCCTTTTTTTTATAATTTTATGAGAATATCTCTTTCAAGGATCGCTCATAACATATATTTAATAAACAAAATTAAATAAAATATTAAAACAAATAAAAAATTAAAAAAAAAATTAAATAATTAAAGATTGACAAAAAAAATTTCGTCACTAAATATGTCGATGTATTTCTAATGTAATTAGCTAGGAATGTTTTGTCGTTAAATTCATCGTTAAATTCGTTGTTATATTCTAGATTTTATTAACTAGAGAAATTTCGTTGCTAAATTCATCGTTATTTTTTGGATGTAATTAGTTAGGAAAATTCTGTCGTTAAATCTGTCGTTATATTATAAATGTAATTATTTAGGAAAATTTCGTCGCTAAATCCGTCATTAAATTCTTCGCTTTTCTTTATGTGGAATTTACGTCGTTAATTTATTGTAAATTTTTATTTCAATATAAAATTAGAAATTCCTTGTTATTCCCTAGCTAATTCATCGTAATTTAGCTAGGATTTATCCCTAGCTAAATTTTCCTGGCTAAATGAATATTTAATTGTAGGGTTGCTAGTGCTCTACGAAGCTCCATCGAGTTTTTCGTGGAGCAAAGGAGAGGGGTGGGGGGATAGGGGCGAGGGGAGAGGGGGAGGGAGATGGAGAGGGTATGGGGCAAGGGCAAAGGTAATTTATTTAATTTATAAAAAAAAATAAAAAAAATTATTTAATAAATTATTAAAATTTATTAAAATTTATTAAAATTTGATAATAATAGTAATTAATAAATAGTATTAAATTAATAAATAATATTAAATTAAAAATAAAATAAAAGTAGAAAATTTTATAAATTTAAAATTTATTAAATTTACGTCTTATGTTGTAACAAAAAACTTACGTCTTAACGCTTCTAGACTTACGTATCGCCTAACGAATACAAAAATGTCTCATCTTACGCTTTTATTTTTTAAAATTTTGAGTGTAATACATGAGTAGCAAACAAATGAATTCAGTATAAGGTATGTATAATTCTAGAGGTGTCAAACGGGCCGGCCCAGCACGGCACGGCCCGTTTTTCACGTGCCCTGCCGTGCGGCACGGCCCGTTTTTCACGTGCCCTGCCGTGCGGCACGGCACGGTGTTTTAAAGTCGGGCACGACACGGCCCGTGGGCACGGCCTGGCTTGGCCAGGCGGGGCACGGGCGCACGGCAGGCGTCCAGCCTGGACGCCTGGACCGGCTCAACAGGGGTCCGGGTCCCGGGAGCCAAGCACGGGCACGGCCCGTGCTTCTGCTTGGCACTTCCGCACTTGGCAGATTATAAAAATTTTTTTTTTTTTTTATTTTTTTTATTAAGTTTCTGTTATTCTGTATATACTTTAGAGTATATGTAATAATTAAAAAATATAATTTTTTGTAAAAATTATAAAATTTAAAACTTAATAAAACAAACAAATATTAGAAATTAGAAAATTTTTTTTTTTATTCAATTAAGTTTAGCTTTTATTATTATTATAATTTATTAATTATATATTAAAAATTAAAGTTATTAATTTTTAAAATAAAATTTAAATCGTAAAATAATAAATAAATACATTAAGTTAGTAAAAATTAAAATTAAAAAAAATTTTAAACTACACAAATGAAAAATTATCATTCATGCTTTTGAAACCAATAGTCCGAACAAAACATGTATAAGTTTCAACACAACGTATAATACAAAGTACAAACAAATCGTATAAATAAAATAAATAAAAAAATATCGAAAAAAAAGAGCAGATGAGCATCAATCGTCAAGCGGCATATCATGAGAATCATCAGCCGCAACATCAAGATCAGTATCATATGGGTCATCATCATCGGCAATCAGCTCCTCCGCCATCGTAGTGGATGTGGATGCGACTGCAGTGTCTGTCACAGTCCCAGCTTCAGCACGATCACTGATGCTAAATCTCGATTCCTCCCAATCCTTCAAACATGCCAAGGCCTCAACCATATCTGGACGTAATCTCGATCTCCTATCCGAAATAACGTTCACTGCAACAGAAAAAGCAGACTCCGATGCTACGCTCGACACCGGAGGAGTCAGTAGATCCCGTGCCATCCTAGATAGTACGGGATAGGCGGACTCATATGATTTCCACCACTGTAATAAATCAAGATTCTTATTGTCAGAAGGTGATAGGATTGAGCAGTAATCAGTATCTAAGTACCGAGACAACTCGCTCCTATGTGAAGGTCCACCCCTACGTTTCCCCCTCGCTAGGTTAATGGAATAAGCGTCATCTCCGAACAAGGTATCAGTGTCCGTACTCACAGTCTCACCACCACCACCACCATACATAGTATCGTAGTATGTGAACAGGTCTGTCAACTTCTCGTAAATGAACCCTTCAGGTGGCTCTTCCAGGTTCATGCACGAGGAAATGAAAGTCAGGGTGTTTTCAACCCCTTCCACCTTAGCCCTAGGGTCCATGCATGCTGCGAGGCAATAAAGAGATGGAATGGTGGACCAGTACTTCAGGTACTTGGTCTCCATCTCTGCAACCATATGGCTAAGCGTCGGGTCCGCTCGATACATCCTAAACATGCTACTAATGTTGCATATGCAACGGAGTGCAATGCAAGTGGTGGGCGTATAAACCGACGAACACATGTTCGTCGTGTCATAAAATATCTTCAGGAATTTCATAAATGAAATTCCTGAATCCCAGTCAGTGTCGTCAATAATAAGTTCGCCACTCTTACTATTGACGTAGTCGGATATCACGTGTTCGTATCCAACACATGATTCCAACATCAGGTACGTGTAATTCCAACGATGTCTCACATCCGATTGGAATTTCTTCTTCTTAAGATTCGCAGACAAACAGAGATTACCAAACTCTTGTAGTCTGCGAGGAGTGCGAATATACTTGAGTGCATTGCGTATATTTTCCAACGCGGGGGAACAGACCTTCATACCCGCTTGAACTATCAGGTTAATAACATGACACATGCATCTGACATGAAAGATCTCTCCTAATGGTGCGTCTCTAATATTCCTAACAAACATGTTGATCGCTACTCCATTATTCGCAGCATTATCGAAAGTGACACTAAAAATTTTATTTTGAATTTTATATTCCCTAAATATTTTCATCATACACTCAAAAATGGCCGGACCATCATGAGGATGAAGAATCCTAGTGAATCCTAATATTTTTTTATTGATAATCCAGTTTGAATCTACATAATGACTCGTGAGACATGCATAAGAAGAATCATCGTGACATGTCCATATATCGGACGTCACGGACACCACTCCACTAAATGCCAAAAATTCCTTAATTATTTTTTGTTTTTCTAACTTATATATCTTTAGTATGTCACTCCTAGATGTGGACCTAGGAATCCTACGATAGGATGGCTGAAAATAAGTCTGTATGATGCGCACTACCCTCGGATCTTCCGAAAATCTGATCGGAAGACCCATCAATGTGATGAGCCTGGCCATGCCGTCCCTACCCAACTCGCTGGAGTATACGAAGGGAGTAAACTTTGAGATTGAACTCGATCCAGTCTCAAAAAATGTAGTGCCAAGTTGGGTTTGCCTAGGATCTAATGGTCCATGTTTTTTGGAGCATATTTCAGCATGCCTCTTGAGGTGCCCAGTCCCACATGTACTCTTGCATGTTAAAAGTCTCATATAATATTTGCACTGTGCCATTTCATGTTCTTCACTCCTAACATCTACTTGTGTTATGATTTTAAAATGTGTCCAAACTAGAGGTGTCAAACGGGCCGGGCCGGCCCGGCCCAGCACGAGGCACGGCACGGTTCGGCCGTGCCTGGGCCGGCCCGGCACGATAAAAAAACGTGCCCGGGCCCGTGCCGGGCCCTGGCGAACAAACCACGTGCCGTGCCGTGCCAAGGCACGGCACGCCGGCCCGCGTGCCTGCGTCGTGAGTCGTGAGTCGCGACTCACGAGTCACGACTCACGGTCACGACTCACTGAGTCGTGACTCGTGACCCAACCGGGCCCCGCCCCCGGTAAAAAGACCGCGGGTCGGGTCCAAACAGACCCGACCCGACCCGCCCCGCCCCGCCTGCCTTGCCTTGCCGTGCGCCCGTGCCCGAGCGGGCTGGCACGGCACGGCACGGCCTTGCCGTGCCCACGGGCCGTGCCGTGCCCACGGGCCGTGCCGTGCCCACGGGCCGTGCCGTGCCCACGGGCCGTGCCGTGCCCACGGGCCGTGCCGTGCCCACGGGCCGTGCCGTGCCCACGGGCCGTGCCGTGCCCACGGGCCGTGCCGTGCCCACGGGCCGTGCCGTGCCCACGGGCCGTGCCGTGCCCACGGGCCGTGCCGTGCCCACGGGCCGTGCCGTGCCCACGGGCCGTGCCGTGCCCACGGGCCGTGCCGTGCCCACGGGCCGTGCCGTGCCCACGGGCCGTGCCGTGCCCACGGGCCGTGCCGTGCCCACGGGCCGTGCCGTGCCCACGGGCCGTGCCGTGCCCGAATTTAAAAAACCGTGCCGTGCCGGGCACGGCACGGTAGCACGGCTGGGCACGTGAAAAACGGGCCGTGCCGTGCTGGGCCGGCCCGTTTGACACCTCTAGTCCAAACTACAGAAGTCCTCCTAGTTTTTTATTTTTTAGAACTTTGGGCTGAGACGACAGGAGAAACCAAAGTTTCAGGAGCCACGGACGTCTGTGTAACACTAACATTTTCATTTTCCAAATTTAAATACGTGTCAGGTGTATTTGTCATTTTTTATTTTTCGTAAGTTTTTCTAGAGAGAGAAGCTTTAGAGAGAGAAAGTACAAAAAAAGTAAATTATATTACCCGGTAAAAGTAATGAGGTCACTCACGTGCAAGGTGCACCGCAGGAAGCTTTGATGTTCAAAACTCAAGTTGAGTTTCACGAAAATCCAAGCCGAAATCAAATTCACGAGTGCCGAGAGAGAGATGCACGGTTTATGTGAGAGAGAGAAAATATTGAGAGATTTTGTTTTTGAAAAACATAAAATGTTATAGGGAGGGGGGTAGATTTTATAGGCTAAATAAAGTTTTATTTTTTAAAAAAACATATTTTTTTATTAATTTTTTGAATTTTTTTAATATATTTAAGGTGTAGAATCACGAGGACCGTTGGATTCTGCCCCCTAGCCGTTGGAGGCGAATCCAAGGGCTGAAAATTGCTAAAGTTTGAAAAAATTTTTTTTTTTTCAGTTGGAAATTTTTTTGGATTCGGGTTTCGGCAGAAAAGACCGCGGGTCGGGTCTGTTTGGACCCGACCAGCGGTCTTTTTACCGGCGGGGGGGGGCCCGGTTGGGTCACGACTCACGCCACGGCACGGGTCCATCTTCACCCGGGCATGGCACGGGCCCGGGCACGGTTTTTGAACGTGCCGGGCCGGCCCAGGCACCGCCCAACCGTGCCGTGCCTCGTGCCGGGCCGGGCCGGCCCGGCACGTTTGACACCTCTATATAATTCCAACGCTGCTTGAGTTCCACTTAGATTTTTTTTAGGTTTGCCGACTTACATAGGGTGTGAAACTCTTATAATTGATAATGTATTTTAATATATTTTAGTGTGTGTGTGTGTGTATATATATATATATATATATATATATATATATATATATATATATATATATAATGTCATGCCTCTTGTCTCGTATTGCTTAAAGTGACATGTAGATGACATGTCGTGTCATGTTTATCCATGTGTTTGATATCTACAAATATGCAGATGACATGTCTTAATAGTAAAAATAATTATTTCACCATTTTCACTACCTTATTATTTTGTAAAACAAGTGATAGAAAATAAGTTATGATAAAATAATGATTTATATAGGACATGCATAAAAAAGAGCTGACTAACATTAATATTATCGTGCTCCTTACCCATATAATAATATCATTATCATAATAATATGAGTAGTCATGGACTCAACAAGATAAGTAAAAACAAAGTGATTATTTGTCGCATCAGCATTTGCACTAGAATTTACGTTCCAAGAATCTAAAGTGATGTGGTGAGTAGAAAATGTTGAATATATTCTTCTAGCTACGTATATATATATCTTTTCTTGTAAGGGAAAATGTAGAAAATAAAAAATAAGGTCTACTTTCTCTCTCTCTCTCTCCTACATGGTATCGGAGGGATTAGATCTGATCTGAAAAGTTTGAATCACAGACGCCAATCCGTGATCATGAAGAAAGAGACGTCGGGCCCAGGAGCTTCGCAGTGATGGGTTAGGTTACCAACAACCAGATTTTACTAGTCTCCTCACGATTGTTTTCTTTTGAACGTATAATATAATGAGCAGCATGAGCTTTGGAAGTATTGCTGAAGCCATTTCTTTTCTCTGTTCTCCTCATCTCTTCTTCATGATCATATTGTGCTCACTTTTCTGGGTTTGAAAGCATTGCATATGCCTCGCTAATCAATTTAAAAAGCCTTTCAGCCTCCTCTCTGACATCTTCCATTTCGGCATCGAGCCCATCATCTCCATTGCCACTTCTTGCTAGTGGTTGACAAGCTTTGTCAGGATGATGTCTCAGTGCAGCTTTTCGATACACCTTCTTTATTTCTGATACTGTTGCAGAATTCCTAATTCCCCTTGAGATAGTTTCCATTAAGAGTTATTGTTAGGTTGCAGTCTGCAATAGCTTCAGTAATTTGGCCCAGTGCACTGTGTGCAGCAGTTCGATTGCAAAAACTGATAGCTATGAAAGGACAGGACTTTACATTGCATGTTAGGGCAGCAAAGTAATATTCAACAGCTTCTGCATGCCTTCCTCTATAATCTTTTTGTCGCCAGCACTATCAAGTATTAGAGCACTCATCTGAAGCTGTATTAGGGCTTATTCTCTAGATACGTAGATATGACTACTAAAACTTGCATATTTTTTTTTGTCATATATGGATCTCCTGCGATTATTTCTGAAAAAATGGTTGGCAGTGAAAATTATCTTTCTTGGCCTGTCTTTCTTAAACTTTGGTTTATGTGACAAGGATATAAGGATCATTTGGTTACATAGGAGGCAGATATCCCTGAAGTTGAATGCGTACGGTGGAGGAAGATTGATGCCCAATTATGTAATATATTATGACAATCAGTTGATTCAAAAATTCTTCATCTTCGAGTCTACAAAATTTGGTTTAAATTTTAGACTAAGATCAAATGGTACACAAATAATATCTAGTATCTTTATAAGGTGGATTTTGCTATTGTCCATATCAGCCAACATGACTTGGATATATCTACTTATATTGGCCAGATTGCTTTTCTTAAGGAGGAGTTCTTGACAGTTTGCCTCTTACTCATGATATTGGGGCTCAACAAACACAGCTTGACAAATTCTTCATGGTCCTTACTCTAATTGGCCTTCATCCGGATCTTGAGACTATTTGTGATCAGATTCTTAGTAGTTCATTAGTTCCATCCTTAGATGGTGTATTTGTTCGCCTTCATCATCTCTCATCCACTCAACTTTGCTATCTGATAGCATTCTAGTTCTTCCGTGTTAATTTCTCAAACTACTTCCTGAGGAGGATGCAGTGGTAACCGAGGTAGAGGCCAACATCCTCATTGCACCTATTGCTATAAACTTGGTCACACTCGTGATCGCTGCTATCAGTTACATGGACGGCCTCCTGCACTGCCCACTTGATCCAGTCTTCTGATTCTCAGCTGCCTCAGCCTCAGAGCTTTTCATCATCTCCAGCTTCTGTTTCCTCTGTTGCCCAGCCTAGTAATACCTCTGCCTGCCTTACCCACACATCTCCACTTGGACCTTGGGTTCTAGATTTTGGAGCTTCTGATCACATATCTGGTAATAAGAATTTTTTTTCTCTATTACTGCTACTTCTACTTTACCATGGTTACCTTAGCTAGTGGTTCTCAAATTGTGGCTAAATGAATTGGTTTGGCCATTCCTCTTCCTTTTCTACCTCTCACATTTGTCTTTTATACTTCTGAATATCCTTTTAATCTTATTTCAAACAGTAAAATTACTCGTATTCTTAATTACTATATTATCTTTCTTGATAAATTTGTGACCTTGCAGGACTGAAGTACTGGGAAGATGATTGGCATAGGACATGAGTCTCAAGGCCTCTATCATCTCACCTCAGATTCATCTCTTATAGTTTGCATTTTCGCTAATTCTCTTCTCCTCATTCACATTCATCTGAGCCACCCTAGTCTCGCCAAGTTTCAGAAGATGGTCCCTCGTTTTTTTACTTTGTCGTCGCTTCTGTGTGAGTCATGTCAGCTTGGGAAACATACTCGTGTCTCGTTCCCAAAGCATTGAAATAATCAGGCAAAGTCTCCTTTTGAGCTTGTCCACATTGATGTTCGTGGTCCCTGTCGAACTGCGTCAACTTTAGGATTTTACTATTCTATCACTTTTATTGACGACTATTTTCGATGTTCTTGGTTATATTTAATAAAAAATCGAACTGAGTTATTTTCTATTTTCAAGAAATTTTATGCTGAAATTCAGATTAAGTTTAATATTTCTATTCGTATGTTACTAAGTGACAATACTAGGGAATATTTTTTAGCACAATTACTTCATTTATATCTTATCATGAGATTCTTCATCAGTTAGACATTCTGGAAGAAACTAGCATATTAGACTGTAAACTAGTAGACACACCTCTGGATCAGAATGTCAAACTTGTACCAAGACAGGGTGAGCCTTTAGGTGATATCGGGAGATATTGACGGCTCATATGTAAATTAAACTACCTCACCATTACTTGTCAATAAGTTTTTTTTCTTATGAGTGTTAGTCAATTCCTATAGTCACCATGTGATAGCCAATGAAATGTAGTAATCCGCATTCTTCGATATATTAAAAGTACACCAGACCAAGGTGTGTGTATGAGAACAAAGGGCATGCTCAGGTCGTTGGTTACAAAGATGTAGATTAGGCTGGCTCACCCATGTATAGACATTCCACTTCAAGTTATTGTGTTTTTATTGGAAGTAATATAATATTTTGGAAGAGTAAGAAATAAGATATAGTAGCCAGATTTAGCTTTGAAGCCGAGTATCGAGTTATGGCTCTCGCAACATGTGAATTTATATGGTTGAGACATTTTCTTTGTGAGTTGAGATTTAGAAAAGATGAACAGATGAAACTCATATGTGATAACAATGTCGCATTATAATTTGCATCCAACCCAGTCTTTCATGAAAGGACCAAACATATTGAAGTTGACAGCCATTTTATTAGAAAAAAAATTGCATCAGGATGTATTGTTACAAGTTTTGTTAATTTAAATGATCAACTAGCAAACATCTTCACTAAATCTCTCAGAGATCTTAGGGTTAAATACATTTGTAAAAAGCTATGTGCATATGAGGTATATGCTCCAGCTTGAGGGGAAGTGCTGAATATATTCTTCTAGCTACATATATGTATATACACCTCTTCTTGTAAGGGAAGATGCTGAAAATAAAAAAAAAGGTCTACATCCTCTCTCTCTCTCTCTCTCTCTCCCTCTCTCCCTCTACAAAAAAAATATAATAGATATAGGTATATTTACATAAGTGACATGATCAATAATACTTGAAGAATAATATTTAGCATACTCATGAGAAAACATCAATGTAACATGACCAATTGACATGTTCATAAAAGAAGCAACATGAATTGATCAATTAGAATACTATATAATCTATGGACCTTGAAATATTTTTCATAGATCATGATGCAAAGTCAAAAACTTTTTTTAGAGTGTCTCATCCTCTCATAGAAAGAGTATGTTTGTATTACTCTTTTATATCTCAATGTATTTTACATGATTTCCAAAATCTCTTATAGAGGTGTCAAATGGACCATATCATGTTGGGCACGACATGAGAATTAGCTGACTAGCTTGGCACGATATGGTTGGCCTGCATAGTGTAGTGTCATGCTGGACCATGTTGGTTCGGGCTAGTTTGGGCCAATTTGAACCCGACTTTTTTTGGCCTATTCAGTATTCTGTATTCACTAATCGTAATGCTATTGACTATTGTGGGACTTGGGCTATTGGATTTTACTTTTAAATTTTAAATATAAATATAAATATAAATTATAAATTGTGATGACCATGACATGATCGTGAGACGTGACTTCAAAATTTAGTTTATGTTTCGATATTTTGTTTGGCTCAGTTCAAATAAAAGAGTATTTTTTTTAAATATCAATAAAATATTAATGAAAAAAATGCATGATATAAATAATGTGGCAATGAGTAAATCAAATTGAAAATAAAAGTATCAAAACTTAAATTGATAAAAATTGCAAAGTATTATCTAATCCAATATTCAATACATCAAAAGGCAATAGTGCACAAATCAAAATGGAAAAAAATAAATGACAAAAAGAATAAGCATACGCATTATATCATAATATTAATATAACATGAATCAAGAATAATCATTGATCAATTAGTGTATGTAGTATGGTATTATGAATGAGGATGTAGATCGTCATCATAATAAATATATTTGAAGATGTTGCTAGTGCCCTTAATATCTTTGATTTTCATGTCCTATGAATTATTATTCGTCATCATCTTGAATGCTCAATCTCGAATGTGTTTGGTGTTTATGATACGCATAAATACTATGTCCTGAATACTTAAACTCGAATCTTCTAGTTTTTCACACAGACAAGTACTTCCATGATACTTGGTCGTAATCTTGATCTTTTATCTGATTTTTTCGTAAGGTTATCATTATCTATATTAAAAATTTTAATATTTACGTTTAAATTAATTTCGTTATCATAATTAAAATAACTATTTGTCTTTTTAATTTTTTATTAGTTTATTAATTATATTGTACTTAATGATTTTTTTATTATATATTAATTATTATTAATTAACTAATACTAAAGTTTAAAGTTTTAACTAAAATTAAACTAAAAAACTTAACTAAATAAAATTTAAAAATTTATGCTTGTAATACGTAAAATCTCATTTTCTTTATTATGTCCGCACTGCAATCGATAGGTCACACTCATCACCCAAGTCCCGAAAGCCAAAATTGAAATGAGAGACCGAGAGAGAGAGAGAGAGAGACGAGGGCAGAGAGAAGATGAAGGAGAGATAATATGAGAGAAAGCGATAAGTTATAAATTATGAATGAGGGGCGCGGGTAATATATAGATTTTTAAAAACTGTATTAAAAAAATTAATTTTTATATTTTTTTGAATTTTTTAAATTAATTCAAGGGGCAGAATCTCCATGGCCGTTGGATTCTGTCTCTTAGCCGTTGGATCCGAAATCCAACGGCTTAAAAAATGTGTTTTTTTTTATTTTTTTTGAACCATTGGGTCGGTTTGATCGTCCAACCGACCCAATGGTCATAGGTTCCAGAAGCTTCAGCTTCTGGAACCTGTAGTCGGCTTGGGATTGATGGGTCCAGCTCTGAGTCTGGATCGACGGGCCGTTGGGCTCGTGAAGTTGGGGGGGGGGGGGGCACGTGTTGAGTCATGCCAAAATACCGTGCCGTTGGGCCAAGGTACTGAGTCATGCTTTGTTCAACACGAGACCTTGGTTATCTCATCACTACACGGGTCCTAGGCATGGTTCTCGATCGTGCCGGGCTAGGCACGATCGATTTGGGTTGGGCTCGGGCTGCCTGGTCCGTTTGACACCTCTAGGTATTACCTTCTAATTGTGAATTGCCTCGTAAGCAATATCCAGCTTACGTGGTTGTTTTTTTCAAAAAAAATCTTTTTTTTGGTGGTCACCCTACTAGACTTGTTCGTTACCCATGGCTCAACCATACCTTGTCTCGGTAGAGGTGTCAACCGGGCCGGCCTAGTCTGCCACGAGGCATGGCATGATTCGGCCGTGCCTGGGCTAGCCCGACACTGGAATTTCCCGTGCCCGGAATTGTGCTGTGCCCTACCACGGCACCAATCGTGCCGTGCCTGGCCCGGCCCGGT
Organism: Sapria himalayana; assembly: GCA_029783825.1. Classification (NCBI taxonomy): domain Eukaryota; kingdom Viridiplantae; phylum Streptophyta; class Magnoliopsida; order Malpighiales; family Rafflesiaceae; genus Sapria; species Sapria himalayana. The sequence goes on along the minus strand of JAREIK010002246.1, from coordinate 81,704 downwards.
ACAGTGGCCCGTTGGTATGGTACCCTGGCACGAGCCGAGAAACCTAATTTTTTTTTAAAATTAGGGGTTCGGCGGTGCAAGGGTGCGATGACGCGCAGTCGAACTCCTAATTTCGGCGGATTTGTGCCGCGGGCCTGTGTCGGGCTGATCTCTACACAATTGTGTCGGGCTGATCTCTACAGAACCATGCCGGAACAGACACGGCACGGTACTATAATCGTGCCATGCCTGGCTCGACACGAAAGTAAGGTCGGGCCGACTAAAAATGGGCTGGGCCGGCCCGACATGTTCAGTTTGACACCTTTATGTCTCGGTCCTCATGCCAGTGGACTATTTTATCTGGCAAAGCATGCATGTCGTGCTTGACTCGACAAGAGGTACAAATTACATCGTCCCAACACGGCACAAACCGTGCCACTGGCCGTCTTGGTCCTAGAATAGGCATTGTTCCGGACTGTGCCGTGTCACACGGCTGAATCGTGCCATGCCATGGGCCGTGCCTGGGTCTCCAAGCTCAGTTGACACCCTACTCTCTTATTTTCATTATGTGACAAAGATGTCTCGATACTACAATTGAATTCAAGTAGTCTCATACTAAATTCAACTATCTTCATTATTATTTGGTCATTATTTTCTCTGACCTTAAGCAAGTAGGGTGCATGTGCATTGTAGCTCCTAATTGAGTAATTAAGCTTTCGGGGCAAATGAAACCCTTTTGGAAGTTTTCCGTGGTGTCAATCGGTGCTGGAATTTTGGCACCAATTGAGTAAATAGGGTTTTGATGCAATTAAAATCTTTTTGGTAACCTTTTGCAATATTAATTGGTGTTGGAACTATAGTGTCTTTTGAGTAATTAAACTTTTGGGGTAATCGAAACCCTTCTCATATAGTAGGTGTGTGACGGTGGTTAATGGTTCCGCACAATGTTGTGTGCTTCCTTTTTTTTTCAATATGTGTGTGTGCGCGCGCGCATTGTAGTGGGCACATACACCCGTACACGTGTACTGTGTTGGTATAAGATATGTAATTTTCTTTATATAGGGTTTCTCATCCAATACACGCCCTCGGGTTTATTTTTTTCAAGGATTTTAACTTTGATATCATGTTGAAATTAAAGTGTATACAAGAATAAAAAATTTGGTTAAACTTAATGAATAAAAAATGAACAAATCAAGATTTTATAAAACGTCCAAATGTGATTAAGGTAATCAAGAAGCTGAGTGTTTTCATTAATAATATAATACAAAGTAAAAATGAACAAAAAGACTAAAAAGACTAAAGATGGAAAATTACAGCATATTTATTTTTGTATGTCTTTTATTTTTTGTATTATGTATAAGAGCTCCCAATCTAATAGATATCCTAATTATGACTAGCTCATTTTGTTAAGGGTTAGCTAGTTTTTCTTTGTTTTTCCATTTATTTTCTACACTGACTATTTTTTATTTATTGAATATTCTTTTTCGAGTTATGCCATTATGAGCACTTACAAGAAATTTATGATAAGATTTTATTTTCTACGAACTAATTTTGTATTTTGATAATTTAAGAGAGAATCAATCATTTCTATATATATTGCTGCATGTTGGAGTACATGATTATCTTCTTTTGGGCAATAGGTTATCTGCTCCAGATAATGATTTAATGTGTTAGTGAAATACATAGAGATATTGGCATCATTTGTATTTGTTCTTGCACTTGCACATGGGATATTCATGTACTAGTTAAAGAAAACGAGTTGGTTTATGTATCTAATTATTTTTGTTGCTAGTGGAGTATTCATAATGATAAGGGGTGCCCCAACAATGTTTCTTATTTTATACTTAAATATATTTATTTTGCATCATGTTTTTCTGAATGGTGTTATTTTCACTGTATTGGCTCTATCGTTTTGTTCATTCATTGTAAAAGAATTTTATTTGTGACAAAATAGCAAAAGAATTATTAATATTGTTTGGTGGGGGAGAGTGAGGAAGGCAGTTGCTCTTCTCAGAAAGTTCAACTTTTTTTTTTGAGTAGAACTTCCTAAAAAAATCTCATCACCGTGCTATGAAAAGGTAGTCTTTTTTAGGAAAAAGTTTAAATTTACGAACAAGTTTGAATTTACATTTCTATAGTGATTGATACTTCCCACGGGGTAGACTAACACTTACCAAACATCACACATACAAAAAGTCCAATAGCTCTTTTTAAATTTGCAGCCATCTGGTTTATAACCTAGAAACTGCATTTTTCATAGCTTGTTCTCATTTTATGGTTTTTCTGCACATGATTGTGGCTACTTTGCTTTACTCATGATTCTTGCAGGACATTTCATGAATATTGTTTTATTAATTGATTAGGACGGCCTGATTCTCAAGATAAGGGGTGGATTAATAACAACACAGAGCATGAGGATGATTTTATTAGAATTGCACAGCTTGAAAATAATGGTCTACGTGCTACGAAAAGATTGAGGACAGACATAGCTGGTAGTTGCCGTAATTTACACATTGCAATTGATTCTTATTGGACAAAGATTCATGAATATTCATTTTATAGTTATGCTTACTTGATCCCGGTGTGTTAGATGAAGAGATATTTTGCATTGTCATATTTTGGTGCTGTGAATTGGCTTTTTTTTTCCTACGCCACTGACAATTATGGTTTTTTTTTTCATTGCTTGTTCTCATTTTATGGTTGTTCTGCACAGGATTGTGGCTACTTTGCTTTACTCATTTTTCTTGCAGGACATTTCATGAATATTATTTTATTAATTGATTAGGACGGCCTGATTCTCAAGATAAGGGGTGGATTAATAACAACACAGAGCATGGGGATGATTTTATTAGAATTGCACCGCTTGAAAATAATGACCTAAGTGCTACTAAAAGATTGAGGACAGACATAGCTGGTAATTGCCGTAATTTACACATTGCAATTGATTCTTAATGGACAAAGACTCATGATTATTCATTTTATAGTTATGCTTACTTGATCTCAGTGTGTTTGATGAAGAGATATTTTGCATTGTCATATTTTGGTGCTGTGAATTGGCTTTTTTTTTTCCTACGCCACTGACGGTTATGGTTTTCTTCATTATGTAAGGTCGTGAAGTGTCCATACAAAATGATCTTCACATTAAGAGAAAGCAATTATTCGAAGATGTCAATATTCCCAAAAGACAGAAGATAACTCGAGTAAGCTCAGGTAGACTTTTGAGAGACATTCAGTCTTCTCTCTTTTAATCTTTTGCCTAAACTCAAAGCCATGGATGTATTAGGTTTGTTTGAATCAACAATAAAGTATAATATTTATGGAACACATGCTACACTTCATTTTTTTTTTCTCACGATTATATCCATGTTGACATATGGTACCCAAAAAACACAACATTATTTTGTGGAAATCATGAAACAATATGTCAAAGTTGGTACTTTCAACATAATGGGGATGACTCAATTCCCAGAATTCCATGGTGTACCCTGCCAATATAAAGGAAGAAGAATTATCCATCTTGGTAAGAAAGTTCTAACCAGATCTTTTCCGAATTTTGTCATGATTGCATGTATATATATATATCTTTGTGCAATATGCTTCGATTTCTGGAAAAAGATATATTTTCTTTATTATAATTTTTTTACATGGTATCAAATCTTTGGAGTAGATTGATCCATTGTCACATATTGTATTGCTGATTATTGTTGGTCATTGTGAGTTCTACATCTTAATTTTTTTGGAATCTCAGGCTAAAATATAACGAAAAAGTCGACTAATACACATTCTATCAAGCAAACTTAAATAAAATATTTAAAGTATAACTTATCTTGGAAAAAAAAATTACATATCTTGAATATACAACCTCAATACTCAAAAAGTATTAGAAATGTCCTAAATTATTCGTTTGAAACACATTAAAAAAGAAAAATTTTAGTAGATGTGTTCCTAACTAATGATCTCGTGTAATATGAATATTATTACAGTTTTAGTTTATAATTTATTATCTTTTTTTTTTCTTTTGTTTCATAATGTTGGGAGTACCTCATTAGTGGAGATATTATCTTTAGTTTATAATTATTATTACTGTGTAAGATGTATACCTAACTAATATATTATTATCTTTAATTTATAATATTATTACAATTCAATATTACTATTTTATAAGAGTATTGTAGTTTTATTATTTTATTGTATTTATTTTTTTTTGTATTATGGATGTGAGCATCTAGCTTGTGAGATATCTCAATTCAACTTGCCCCTTATATAAAGGTTTAGCTTGTTTATATTTTTATGAGTATATTTATTATGTTATTTTTTTAACTTTGTGTTTAAATATGATATCAGAACTAGAACCCTTGGGAGAACAACCCCAGGGCATGCATGGGTCAAAAACCCCTAAAAATGGAGGGTGCTTGCAATGTACTAGCACATTGCTTGTGGGTGTGTGTCCTATATATAGTTCATGCCATCATTCACTACCTTCGCACATCCACCATGTGCGATGGGCATCAATACCCATTGTGTCGATGCCATGAAGAGGTGGTGGTGTTTGGTTTTTGGGTTGTATACTCATAGTTTGTGTGACATAAGTGCTTGTGTGACACGAGGCACGACACGGTTTGGTCGTGCCTGGGCCTGCCCGACACGATAAAAAACCGTGCCCGGGTCCGTGCCGTGCCCGGGTTAGGCATGAGCCATGCCGTGCCGTGCCTGACCCAGCACGGTTCGGCCCGTGGCACGGGTTCGTCCCATGCCGGTTTCACTCGAGCGGTCGAGCCTGTAGGCTATAGGGCACAGGGTGCCCCGCGAAAGACCCACACCCGGCTCCTCCCGCAAAAAAGACCGTGGGTCGGGTCTGATTGGACCCGACCCTCGGTCCCACTTCTACGAGGCCCTTTGCCCCGAACCGACCCAGACCAGATCCCCTGACCCCTATCCTATTCCCCCAATGGAAAAAAAAAATAAAAAATACTAAAAATATATATTTTCAGCCGTTGGATTCGCCTCCAACGGCTAGGGGGCAGAATCCAATGGTCCTCATGATTCTGCCCCCTAAATAATTAATAAAAATTCAAAAAAATAAAAAAATATATTTTTTTATAAAAAATTAATATCTTTAATCTATAAATTCTATCCCCCTCCCTTTAACATTTATGTTTTTCAAAAACATAAATTCTCTCAAATCTCTCTTTCTCTCTCAAAAATCTTGCTTCTCTCTCGCGGGCCTCGGGATTTTGGCATTCGGCTTTGATTTTCGTGAATCTCGACTTGAGTTTTTAACATTAGAGCTTGACTGCAGTGCACCGTGCATGTGACTGACCTCACTGCTTTTATCGGATAATTTATTTTACGGTTTTTTAACTTTCTCTCTCTATAGTTTCTCTCTCTAGACCAAAATTAAGAAAAATAAAAATCATAAAAAATGACAAATACAACTGAAACATATTTAAATTTAGAAAATGAAAATATTACACAGAGGTCTGAAGCTGCTGAAACTTTGGTTTCTCTAGTCGTCTCAACCCAAACTTCTAAAAAACAAAAAAACTAGGACTTCTGTAGTTTGGACTCATTTTAAAATAATAACACAAAAAATATTAGGGGTGGGGAATAAGAAATGACACAGTGCAAATATTGTATGAGACTTTTAACATGTAAGAGTTTGTTTGGGACTGGACGCCTAAAAAGGCATGCCGAATTATGCACCAAAAAACATGAACCATTAGATCCTAGGCAAACCCAACTTAGCACTGCATTTTTTGAGACTAGATCGAGTTCAGTCTCAAAGTTTACTCCCTTCATATACTTCAGCGAGTTGGGTAGGGATGTCATGGCCAGACTTATCATATTGATGGGTCTTCTGATCAGATTTTCGAAAGATCCAAGGGTAGTGCGCATCATGCAAACATATTTTCAGCTTGCTTATCGTAGGATTCCTAGGTCCACATATAGGAATGACATACTAAAGATATATAAGTTAGAAAAACAAAAAATAATTAAGGAATTTATGACATATAATGAAGTGGTGTCCGTGACGTCTGATATATGGACAAGTCATGATGAATCTTCTTATGCATGTCTCACGAGCCACTATGTAGATTCTAACTGGACAATCAATAAAAAAATTTTAGGATTCTCTGAGATTCTTCATCCTCATCATGCCCCGACCATTTTTGAGTGTATGATGAAAATTTTTAGGGAATATAAAATTCAAAATAAAATTTTTAGTATCACATTCAATAACGCATCTAATAATAGAGTAGCGATCAATATGTTTATTAGGAATATTAGAGACTCACCATTAGGAGAGATCTTTCATGTCAGATGCATGTGTCACGTGATTAACCTAATTGTTCAAGCGGGTATGAATGTGTGTTCCCCCACGTTGGATAATATACGTAATGCACTAAAATATATTCGCACTCCTCGCAGACAACAAGAGTTTGGTAGTCTCTGTTTGTCTGTGAATCTTAAGAAGAAAATATTTCAATCGGATGTGAGACATCGTTGGAATTACACGTATCTGATGTTGGAATCACGTGTTGGATACGAATACGTGATATCCGACTACGTCAATAATAAGAGTGACGAACTTATTTTGACGACACTGACTGGGCTTCAAAAATTTTATTTATGAAATTCCTGAAGATATTGTATGACACGACGAACATGTGGTCGTCGGTTTATACGCCCACCACTTGCATTGCACTCTGGTGCATATGCAACATTAGTAGCATGTTTAGGAAGTATCGAGCTGACACGACGCTTAGCCATATGGTGGTAGAGATGGAGACCAAGTACTTGAAGTACTGGTCCACCGTTCCATCTCTTTATTGCCTCGCTGCATGCATGGACCCTAGGGTTAAGGTGGAAGGGGTAGAAAACACCCTGATTTTTATTTCCTCGTGCATGAACTTGGAAGAGCCACCTGAAGGGTTCATTCACGAGAAGTTGATTTACCTGTTCACATACTACGATACTAGGTATGATGTTGGTAGTAGTGAGACTATGATTACAGACATTGATACCTTGTTCGGAGATGATGATTTTTTCATTCAGCTAGCGAGGGGGAAATGTAGGGGTGGACCATCACATTGGAGTGAGCTGTTTCGGTACTTAGATACTGATTACTGCTCAATCCTATCACATTCTGATACTAAGAATCTTGATTTATTATAGTGGTGGAAATCATATGAGTCCTCCTTTCCCGTGCTATCTAGGATGACACGAGATCTACTGACTCCTCCGGTGTCGAGCATAGCATCAGAGTCTGCTTTTTCTGTTGCAGTGAACGTGATTTCGGATAAGAGATCGAGATTACGTCCAGATATGGTTGAAGCCTTGGTTTGTTTGAAGGAATGGGATGAATCGAAGTTTAGCATCCTTGATCGTGCTGGAGTTGGGACTGGGACTGGCACTGCAGCGCATCCACATCCACTACGATGGCGGATGAGTTGATTGCCGATGTTGACGATCTATATGATACTGATCATGATGTTGTGGCTGATGATTCTCATGATATGCCGATTGACGATTGATGATGATCTATAATTTTTTGTTTTCGATGTTTTTTTTATTGATTTTATGCTTTGTTTACACGTTGTGTTGAAACTGTAATTTGTTTTGTTCGAACCTTCGGTTTCAAATGGATGATTAATAATTTTTCATTTGTGTTGTTTATGTTTTTTTTAATTTTTATTTTTACTAACATAATGTATTGATTTATTTTTTTTTGTTTTAATTTTTCTTTTAAAAATTAATAACTTTATTATATAATTAATAATTATAATAAAATTTAAACTAATTTGATATTAAAAAAAAAAAATTTAAACTTTGTTTTTTTAATTAATTTTTTATTTTAACATTTTTAAAATTATAAATATATAATACTATACAATATCTATTTAAAATAGCCGGGCACGGCACGACCTGCCGTGCCTCGGGCCGTGCAGGGCCCGGCAGGGTACAGTAACCGTGTCGTGCCCGGCCTAACACGAAAGCACGCTCCTGCTCAAAAAAAAGGGTCTGCCCGGCCTGGCCCGTTTGACACCTCTAACTTGTGGGCACTTGTTTTTTGGTAGAAGGTGCTTGTGATAGTAGAATTTGAGTGCTTGTTTTTGGGTAGTAGGTGCATTGTGGTGTGTGTAGGGGGCAAATTCATATTTTTCCCAAATTAGGATTCCAAATTGGGAAACCCTACTTTTGCGTTGGGGAGGGGGGGGGGGGGATATTATGATTGCCATAATTTTTAGGGCCTAGGAATGCTAAAATTATTTTTTTTTGCTAAATTACTGTTTCATATTGAAACCCTTAATTTTTGTATGAAGGATAAACTTGTATTTTTGGTGGTTTGCTAGATTATTTTTTTTATATTTTTTGTGGATGAGATGTAAATTCTTGTTATTAATTTTGGAAACCAAAATTATTCACAGTTGTGTACTAGTTGTTGCAATGACAAAGGTATAGAGACTCATTTCAATCTATACACTACAAGAGCATGAGTTATATCATTGATAATTATTCTTGTTAGATATTATTTTTAGAAAATAGATAGAAAGTACTTAAAGGTGTTAATTAGGTTAGGTGGTTAAGACACGACATGATGCATGACACCATTCAGTTGTGCCTGGCACGACACAACCTGATTTAAAGCTGTGCCTGGATGTGTTGTGGACTAGCCCATGACACGGCTTTACCCAGCACAACTGCCTGTCCTTGTTGATTTCGGCTTAATTAGTCAAACAGGTTAGTCTGGTCCTGAGGTTAGACTTACTATGAATCTTGCTATTTCCTCTCTAAAATTTTCTTCTGTCTATTTCTTTCTAATAGTTAGTTATAGAGGTGTCAAACGGGCCGGGCCGGCCCGGCCCAGCACGAGGCACGGCACGGTTCGGCCGTGCCTGGGCCGGCCCGGCACGATAAAAAAACGTGCCCGGGCCCGTGCCGTGCCCGGGCGAACAAAGCACGTGCCGTGCCGTGCCTGGCCCGGCACGGCACGCCGGCACGCGTGCCTGCGTCGTGAGTCGCGACTCACGGTCACGACTCACTGAGTCGTGACTCGTGACCCAACCGGGCCCCGCCCCCGGTAAAAAGACCGCGGGTCGGGTCCAAACAGACCCACCCCGCCCCGCCTGCCCTGCCTTGCCGTGTGCCCGTGTCCGAGCGGGCCGGCACGGCCTTGCCGTGCCCACGGGCCGTGCCGTGCCCACGGGCCGTGCCGTGCCCACGGGCCGTGCCGTGCCCACGGGCCGTGCCGTGCCCGAATTTAAAAACCCGTGCCGTGCCGGGCATGGCACGCTACAGTGACCGTGCCGTGCCCGGCACGGCACGGTAGCACGGCTGGGCACGTGAAAAACGGGCCGTGCCGTGCTGGGCCGGCCCGTTTGACACCTCTAGTTAGTTATCAGTCTGACTATCAAACTATGATTGTTCAATAAAAAGAGAAGAGGTATATCATCAAAGAAAATATCATGATGCTATGCTACCTTTTGTGAATGACTATAGTATGGTTATTTTGGCGGGTGACATAATAAGTTAGGTTCCTACTTGTTTAGGATCTATGGTTATAGTGATGTTTTCTGTTATAATTACAATTAGGTAGTTACAATAGTTTGCCTCCACTCCCATTCATTTTCATTGTATGTTAGATTTCTACTTTTTTTGAGGAATTCTTCATATTCAAGTTATCACAAGCACTTAACCCCATATGGCTAGTTGTGGGCTCTTTGCCTTTTGAATGCTTTCATGTCACATTCTATGGAGGCAATGTTGAACAAATTGTTGCTTAATTTTGATTATGTGGGATAATGGAGGTGGCATGAGTTTGCACGCTTGCTACTAGAGTGTATAAATTGGAGGATATCTATTATAATGAACATATTGGCTCATAGGAATGCTCTTGTTTGGGGAAGAACCTCTAATGGTCATTTCAAAACTAAATCAGCATAAGAGTTGCTTGAAGAAGACAATTTATCGACTCCAAATAATAAATGAAAGTTTATTTGGAGCTGGAGTGGCCCTTAGAGAATTCGTCAGCCCATATGGCTTGTTGTGCATAATAGGTTGATGACACATGAAATTTGATATAAGAGACATATTGTCACTATTCTCTTATAGTTTGTGATTTCCAGGTTCTCGGACTTCTAGCTAGTATTATTTTTGGGTAGTTGTTCACCGTTGGATTTCTCCAATACAATCCCTTATAGTTTTCATTATTGAGATCTCTTTTCTCTCTCTCTTCATATGTATTTTTTGAGTCATTTGTTCTCATACTACAAATAATCAAATTTGAACTTTGTTGCTTTTCTTTCTGTCCTTGTGGGCAAGAAGCACACCAGCAACGTGTGTTGTGTGATTTGATTGTGTTATTTGTACTTGACTGAGTGGACAGTTGATCGAAAGATAACTTTGATTTGCCTAGCCAGTAGGCAAGTTTTGTGTTTATCTTGTGTGATAACACTATCGAGCATGTGGTGCTTCTAGGCAAGCAACTTTCACAATATAGATAAAGTAATGCTTTAATGTAACATGCTATGATAACAATGTTGAACAAAATTGTGACTTAATTTGGATTAAGTATTGTGACTTAATGTTATCACAAGCACTTAACAACATGAGTTTGCACACTCACTGAAGAGTGTATAAATTGGATGATAGTTATTATGATAGAGGTGTCTAATGAGCTGTGCCATGTCAGCACTATCCATTTTTTTAAGAAATAGCCATGCCACCGTGCATGACACGACTAATTGGACCGCCCCATGCCGTGCCACCGTGAATGGCACGATGGTGCGCTCCATCGGCCTCACAACATGGTGGCACGATCGAGTACACGACAGTGCAGGACCATGTCCCATTACTTGTTGCTTGATGGGTGACCGGCTTATGGGCCGACTAATTATAATCGGTCACGTGACTAATTGTTTTAACAAAATTGGACCTTCCCATGACGAGGTGATGAAAGTTTTTTTTTAAAAAATTTGACTGCACATGGGTCTTGCCTCGCCTGGCATGAGGCATGGCTCATGCCAGATCATGACACGTCTCGGGCCATGGGGTTGCTCGGCCCAGTTTGAGGCACAGTTTTAGACATTGTCGTACTAGGCTAGGTATTGCTGAACCAGGCCGGGCCATGGGCTGTGCCTGGGCTAGAGTCGGGCCAGCTCGAAGACGGCATGGCACGCTACAGTGCCGTGCTCGTGCCCATGCCGTGCGCACCCTCAGCATGTGTTGTGCCGTGCCAGGCTGAATCTTTTTGGCTCGCATGCTGTGCCATGCATGGTGATTCTTGCACCGAGTGATGCCCGATGGGTGAGGCTCGTCACACCCTATAGGTGACGGTGGGTCAAAACCCTAGGGTTTTTAAAAATTGGTTGACCCGACTTGAATTGGCCCACATGAACTAGCTTGAACCGGCCTGAACCCGAGTAGATTTCAGGCTGCGGGCTCGTGCCGGGCTTGCCCTCTAAAAAAAATATTTTTAATAGGTGTGAGATATGAGAAATTATTAGCTGATGTGACTTAACCGTATTCCCAGTTTACTTCAGGTTCATATGATGATGTAACAGGTAGTTCTCATTCATCAGCTCTACCAGTTGATGCGAATTAGATTTGGTATGCGGCTGTTGATGAAAAGAGAAGATGCATGTCTATGACATCGGTTCGTCGACATTATAATTCTACTCGCATAGACAACTAGAATATGAAGTTGAATTTTCATGAGCAGTTTTGAATTTATTCTCGAAGATGGAGAAATTTAAGGATGAGATGCGAAATTCGATACAGTTTTAGTTGGACGATACTGAGTGATGCATGATTGACTATGAGGATGATAGGGATGAGTTGCGTATGCATTTTAATGTTTTAATTGGCTTATAAAGAAGTTTCAAGAGGGAGGACTGCAGTTCAACCCTGATGATTTTCTTTGGATTGTTTGGCGTAATGCTCCAGCTACAACATCTGCTCCATCACATATAGCAGCACCTGTAGTAACTGCATCATGACTAGCAGTAGCAGACAGCTCTACCCCTGTACCTGATATCTCTCTGTGTGGACCAAAAATATCACATCATAATAATTATGAAATTAGGTTGGATGATTGAGTGCATTATATATTTTTTTAATTCCATAAATTTTGATTTTGGATTTTAATTTTTTATTTTATCTTGATATTTTTAATATATAAATGATGTATATATAGTTGTTCGTTTGAGCTAATTGGATTTTTATTTTGTTGTTTTATATTTAAATGTCTCTGCAGGAACTGAATTAAAACTGGAAGCAAAATAGTTGTATTTTTTTTATGTTTTTTGTTTTAGTTTCTATAGCAGTTGTAGAATTTTTGCTAAAAAAAAGGTCGGTAATTACCGATCGAATTGTGACCGAACTGATCAAAATTTTTTATTATCGAGATCAATTACCGACTAATGATTTTAAAAGATTTTGGTCAGTTTTTTGTCGCAATTTTTTAGGCTTTTACTGATTTTTTGTGACCACTTATCAATCAAATTATTTTGGTCATAAAATGATTAGAATTTAGTTGGAAATTATTTGTCGGTAAATGATCTCTAAATAGTTGGTAATTACCGTTCATTTAGAGATCATTTACCGACCTAATTCTTTTGGTCAGAATGTAGTCGGTAATTATTTGTTGGTGATTGGTCTGTAAATGATTGTTAATTATCGATCATTTGGAGACCATGTATTGATCTTATTTATTCGGTCAGTAAATTGTCGAAATATAATCGGTAAATCAATTTCGGCAGAAGATCAATTTCGACGGTAAAAAATTTAGCGACAAGCAAAATTGCGACCAATTTTTTTGGTTGATAAATGGTCACTAATTGGTTTAACGACCAAAAAATACTGAATTTTTGACCAAATATTTGGGTGGTAATACAAAGTTTTTTAGTAGATATATTTATTAAAATTATGACTTATTTGATGCACCGCTAAAATACTAGTTTTGATATTATTTTTCCCCATTTAAAGAGGACTACTCTAGTTGTGTGACTTTTCCAACATCACAACTTTGTGCTCATAGAAAAAATATCAAAGTCATGGCCAATTTTAGATATCGTGCTTTTGTGTTATAAAGATCAATTATCTTAGTCACGATAATCTCAATGCGGTAATACTTTGCTTAGAAATTAAAGATCAAAATTATTATAAATTCTTGCATCACAACTTCATGCCGAAGATTAATGTCTCAATCATGGAAATCTCAACTTCATGATACTTTGCTTAGAAAGTTAAGATAAATATTATGGCTAATTCCAGTACTATGATTTTTTATTACAAAGATGAATGGTATTCATCTTTGTCATTCCTAACACTGATACCAGTGCTCCAAAAAAGATTTAAAGAGATTATAAAGTCATGATCTCAAGTTTATATTGTGACTTTCAACTTAAATTATAACATGGATGCCATAAGTATAAATGTGAAGTTTAGAAGAATTGATGAAAAAATAGATGAACATGCAAAAATATGAATCATGCATGTCAAGAACCCTAGATGATACAATTACAACTCTATTTAAGAATTAATCAAATTGAGATATAGGATTGATGAATACATTTGTGTTATGATGAATTGATGAATTTATGAGTTTATATTTATGTTTAAATTTATGTTTAGGTGTTGATGAATATTGATGCAAATTAGAATCAAAATTTAGGATTTTCATGAATACATAAGTTTATGCATATCAATCATAGTAGATAATGACTGATAAGTTATGAGACATATTCATATTGTATGATAAGAAAGAAATGATAGTCCTTTTAATTTTTATGTATGAGATAAATCAATGTGTGAAGACTCAAAGTTTATGTTGGTTTGCTCATTGTGAGTATGCTACTTATGAAGTCGATAGCACAAATATATTTAAAATCAATTCATTGTATATTTTTTAGAAAAACTAACATTCAAGTAATATGAAAATAAAATAGAAAATCTAATCAATGAGTTTCATCATGGTGTGTGATGATTTACAAGGTGGTGACAACCCTTATAAGTCTTTTTTACTTATATGATTCACACCAATGAAACTCGATGGAAGTATATGTTATTTATGTGAGTATAATACTTACGACGCCAAACATATAAATGCTTACAAATCATTCCAATCATTATTCTTTAAGATAATTGAGGTCGATAAATAAGAGTGTGTATATGAAGCAATCATCTAGGGTAATTGATGATGCTGTCTAAAAGATATGTGATTGTGAATGAATTTTGCATAGGGATGAATTATTATTTCTGTGGTGATACACTAAGGGGATACTTATGAGAGAACTACTATTAGGAAATATTTAATGGTGATAATTATCTTCTATACTGATATGGTAAGAAGTCATTGGTATAATATTCTAGCCTTTATTTTGTATATAGCATATTATATATCAAATGAACCAAAGACATCTCATAAATTTGGTAAATGAATCCTTGACATAAGATTGTCTAATAATCGGAATATTCATTATACAAAAAAATAGATGTCTCATATTGAATAAATAAACTATTAATATAATCTGTGTAATTGATATATGAATGAAAGTTTATTATATTACTTATATGACCCATGCATTTGTGAATCTCAATTCATGAGATATCCTCGTTAATGAGCTCTTGGGATAACGCCTAATAAATAAATTAGATAAAATAACAAAGTCAGAAGAATTATCCTGGAGAGATAAAGATCTTTCATATCAAAGATTCAACTCAACTAATATTTAATCAAACACTAATTCTAACTAATAAATAATCTTTTTCTGATACCACTTACTAGGATTGAAAGCTCAAATACAAAATTAATTGGTAGAGGTGTCAAACGGGCCGGCCCAGCACGGCACGGCCCGTTTTTCACGTGCCCCGCCGTGCCACCGTGCCGTGCCGGGCACGGCACGGCCCGTGGGCACGGCTTGGCTTGGCCAGGCGGGGCACGGGCGCACGGTAGGCGTCCAGCCTGGACCGGCTCAACCGGGGTCCGGGTCCCGGGAGCCAAGCATGGGTCCATCTTCACCTAGGCACGGCACGGGCCCGGGCACGGTTTTTGAACGTGCCGGGCCGGCCCAGGCACGGCCGAACCATGCCGTGCCTCGTGCCGGGCCGGGCTGGCCCGGCACGTTTGACACCTCTATTAATTGGTATATATTGAAACTTAATGTGATACCAATAATTTTTTGCAGGCATTGGTTCCAAGAATTAGATTTGTATTAATTGTTTTATATTTTATCAATTATTCAATGTTTAGATTCCATGCAAAAATAGTTACATCACAATGTTCAATATCAACCAAACCATAATGTAGATTATAAAAAAACTAGAAATTAATAAATAGTTCTATAGGTAGTTATTTCACAACACACAATGACACAACAAAAAACCTTTTTTGCATAATCAAATACATATAATGCATGCTACCAAAAAACACAC
The DNA here is from genome assembly GCA_029783825.1 of Sapria himalayana. Lineage (NCBI taxonomy): Eukaryota > Viridiplantae > Streptophyta > Magnoliopsida > Malpighiales > Rafflesiaceae > Sapria > Sapria himalayana. The sequence goes on along the minus strand of JAREIK010002246.1, from coordinate 66,290 downwards.
ACACTTTTCTTACACAACCAAACACACATTGTGCACTGTTTTCTTGCACACATTTAAATCACATATTGCACACCCAACACACAATATCATTCATAGAAACTATATGTATTTACAATGCAAAATCTTATGAATTAGATGGGAAACCCCAAATTGATCTATAGGTCATAACTATGAATTAAAATAGTAAACTCAATGAGTATACAATGGGGATCTGAGAAATCAATCAATTATGTACATAAAACAATAATATTATGGTAGTTTTCTTTATTAATACATGCAACTAGTAGCAAGTATCATCGTCAAAATTGCCCCACAATGTCTCCATTTCTTCACCTTTATTCAGCAACTCATTCAAGCACCAATTAGAGAGAATTTTTTTTATCTGTATAGAGTTCCTTCAACCATTAGCATCAAGGGAGACTGATATCATCTTTTCTTCTTTGTACTGTGTATATATAGGCGTTTGTATATATTTGTCTATGTATGTGGTTGTGTATGCTTGTGTTGTGTGTATGTGTGTGTGTGTAAAGTGCATATAGGTTTATATATAGGTCTACACACCAAACACATCCACACATATACGCACATATTTATGTCTTTTGTAGGTATATACATGTATATACATGTATCTATGTATATAATACATACACCAATATACAAAAAGGTCTAACTAGATGTAAATAGGTGCATATGTGTATGTAAAAACCCATCATTTTAATGAACATTTTTAGGTTTATCATTCATTTATCAAACTCATGATATAGGAGATATATACTCTAACAAGATTATCCAAAATCCACAAAAATGATTTTAAACAATAAATCTAGGATGCATACATTTTTATTTGTCTGATATAATTTATCATAACTCCCAATGACACAAACCAATGAAATCTCACCCACTAACAATAATTTGTTTGATATAATTTAGGATGCATACTTTTTATTTATGTAGTCATAACTCCCTCACATGTTGGAGTTTTAACCTTACATTTGGTGTGCAAAATCAATCATCAACAAATAAAAATTACATTAATTTTCACCTCCATTCTTCCTCTAAAGAGAGATATAATGGTTTTTCCTAAATGATTTTTTTTCTTTTCTTAATTTTTTTCTTAATTTTTTTTTGTTTTTTTATTCTTTTTCCTAAATGATTAATGCTTATTGTCTAGAACTAGCAAACTATCTCTGGACAACCATAACTCCTAATGTAATAAGGCAAGCAACCTCATTTATTTTGTATTAAAATGATAGGGACATTAGCTTCCTATCTACCTAAAATCAGACTCAAATCTAAAGTCACTTTAAAACACTAACAAAATTAAAAGCTGGTAACATCATTTGAACGCACATCCAAACACTACAAGTATTTATATAATACACACTAGTTTCAGCATCGAATAATGTAACCATGCGAGTTCCTTATAATATAACAGAGTTCAATGTTGAAACATCTTAAGAGATACCCCTTATGAATGATTTTATAAATATCATTTTTATATATTATCTCTAGGTAAGACCCAAATAAGGATGATTACTGACACTGGACACTTCATCAATTCCTCATAGTTGCCTTGCCATTATCATTATGTTTACATGCATCAAAGAGTATGTATCAAGTGAATTCAATAAACTCAATAAGCTAAAGAAAACCGTAATGGTTTTCTTTAGCTTTGGTTTTTAAAAGTAGAAACACAAAAGGTGAATTTTTAATTCAATAACATGAGTTTTATGAATAGAAAATGATATATACATACATATTGGAAACAAACACCATTATGCTTGTAGGGACCCCATTCAAAATCATGGTCGCAAGTGTATTTACCCAAAACAAATGGATGAGGAAATAATGATAATAGTATATGGGTTTTAAAGCAAGAGTCATCTCCCATAGTCAAGGAAAGATTATTTTCAATAATATATATGTATAGGCCTGTTTCAACCCATATTAAGGTTCATTTGGAATTTTTTTGATGCGTGGTTTAAAAAATACAATGTTAATAGTGTCAAGATTAGGATAGATAATTCCTAAACTTAGATGACAAACATAGATGACAAAAGACAAAATCAAGAGTCTTATGAGTTCCAAAATAAATAATTATTCATGTGATTTTATGTGATCATTATAAATGGTGATGATAATAGCCCCAAAAATGGGGATGCCACAAAGGCAATACATGCTTTCCAATGAGGGGGCTAAATCTCTAAAGTAGAAAGTCATCACATTTTCATAGGAAGAATGTAATCAATAATATATTATAAGTATAAGATCATTTTGAATCATAATGAAATGCCTTTTGGTATTAGTTGCTTTCTGGTTTGAAACAACTCCAATATTAATAACACCATGCTATCTCTCTAAAACATAGATTCCAAACGTCAGAATTATGAGCCTTGTGGGTGCCAAAATAGATAATTTTTTTTATGATTCGATAGGCTCATTATAGATGGTATTAGAGAGATATTTCTTCCAACAAAGGTATCAGTATGGTTAGGGGGAGAAAGAAAGTGTCAACAAGAATGTTTTGCCCCGAAGGTATAGTAATTATCCAAAAATATGAGGATTCCCATAAAAGCTCAAGAGCTAGTCATTCAACATTATATGGGGGAGGTTACGACTAATAATATATAAGCATTCGTTCATTTTGAATCATAATGAGTCCCATGAATGTGGGGTGACTTTAATAACCCAAAAAAAAACTAGATTCCAATGATGTGCCAATGATGTGACAATGTGACCAAAAAAAGTAAAAAAAATGCCAACTAGGAAGATGATCCCCATGAAAGTGGGCTGACTTTAATAACCCATAACATATATGTGAGGCTATGAAGGCTGTGAATGTGCTCTAGTGAGGGAGCCAAACTCCATAGAGGAAATCATCCCACAGCATTATTTAAGGAAAATTATGATTACTGATATAGAGGAGTATATGGTCTTTGTGCATGATCATATCAAAACACAAGGAAGTGCCTTTTGAAACCAGTGACTCAACATTCAAAAAAAATCAGGATGTTGAAGTTGTGATGACTAGGATGACCTAAAAATTTAGCAAAACCATTAGAGGAGTATATGGCCTCTAGTGAGGGAGACAGACTAGAGCAAGAGTCAGCTCATGTAGCCTACAACTGGTTATGATTAGTGATATATAAGTGTAGACTCATATTAAATCATAACATGGTGACTTTAGCCATTATTGATTCCATGAACTTTTTCATATGATGTTTGACTCCTCTCTAGTATTTAGTTTCCACAAAGAAGCCCATATGTTTATCATTTATGGCCTTGGTCATTTTTTCTTGGACAATCACAATCATCTTACCTTCTTGAGGCCCAATCAAATGGTTAGGTTATCTCTTCGATACCAACTATAATGATCTCACCGAATTAGATGAGGGATTCTCTACTTTGGCTTTCATAAGTATTATGGATTTATCCTTTAGCATCTATGTTTGGGAGAATTTCTCAATGGTTATTAATCCTTGAACTAATTTAAGCCCACCACTATTAATTATGTATTTATTTTAAACTATGGTAACAATATCAAGTGGTTTCCCATTTTGATTTCATATGAGTCTGATCATTGATTGTGACTTTTCCTTTTTGATATGTGACAACTATCTCTCTTGAACTTATTCTCACATTATAGTACATATACAACCATTAAGGCTTCATTCATTTTATTTTAGTTGTGATAGTCACATCATCTTCTTGGAGCCCAACATACTCAATTGCCATTTTTTTTGCACCCCTTCGCAATGGTGGTCACATCATTATGGATTGTCTTTCTTATTCCATTTCTAATGACTCCAACAAAATTAATGAGAAATTATTTGACTTGGCCCTATTAATCCTCATCATTTTGGAATGTGAGTTTGGGAGAGTTTAAAAATAATCAACTAATTCTTTACTAATCCAAGCTTAACATAATTAACTTTAGAGTTCTTTATGAGTAATGGATCCAGTCATTCAAAAGATGCCTTGTGTTAATTTTATATGAGCTTTTGCTTATATATGACTCATTGAAACTCTCCCAATGTGATATGGGATGACTCCCTCTCTAGGGAATGGCTCCCTCTCTAGGGTATGGCTCCTTCACTATAGCTTATATATTGTGTTTACATTCTCAATCATTTTATTTGGGTTGTTACACACACATATATAAGTGTGTGAGTGTAAATGTGCATATTATATATATATATATATATATATATATGGGTATGTATGTGTTTGTCTCAGTGTTATTATTATATATTTATATATTGGTATATACCACAATACGTGTGTTTATATATTTGATATCATTTACATATATTTATAAGTGTGCGTGTATATGTATATATTTATATATGAAAATCATATACAAGCCTAACATATCTATAAGTGTGTATATTTGGGCAGATCAACATATTATATTTTTTGGTTTGTTTTTTGTATTTTACTTGTTTTAATTTTTAATTGAGAGTGGGTGTTCATTTAAAATATAATTGTTTCAATCAAAAAAAAAATGGTTGGATTTTTGAGTTTATAAAAATGTGTGTGCATAGAGAAATGATGATGGATAAAACTTAAGCTAACACAAACCAAGCGCAAAAAGGTGACATGGTCAATTTGCAAAAATAGGAGAAATCTCATTTGAGGTTTTCACAAATGAGAATTTTCTTTCATGCTTCGTGAGTGTGTGAACATCTTGAAACATGGGATAATTCCCATGTTTCTGTGAAGACTGAAGACATGAATTGTGTGTGTTGTGTGCATGATAATCTTGTGTGTGTGATTTCATGAAGATAGAGTGCACGTGATCTAGTGTGTGCTTGTGTACGTGAATAGTGAACAGTGTGTGTTTGTGTGCATGAACAATGAATACTATGTGTGTTTTTAGAGGGTTGTATGTGTAAAAATATAATAAGAATACTTGGATTTTCATTTTTGTGCATACTTGTGTTTAGAAAAATGAGAATTGTTCTCATTTTTTTTTTACACAATACTCAAGGCTTCCTAATAATAAGCATGAATCCGTGAGGGGAAGAATTTTGTTTCTTGCTCATTACACTTCTTGGGAAGCTCTCTGATTACCAAATGGTTGGCTATATGTGCACACCAAGGTGTAATATAAATTAACATGAGAGGTCATTTTCTCCTCCCTCTCTCCTCCTTGAAACCCATCAAATTCCTCAAAAATCATTCTTCTTATTGGAAAATTCAGCTTAGTAAGGTTGGAATCATAAGGAAATTATTTGTGGAGGTGGTTTCTGGAGTTAGAAAATATTTTCAAACTCCACATATCAATTAAGATGGGCACCACAGGACTGCCTGGTATACTCAAGCAGTCTAGACCCCGTGAATACTTAAGTGTCACTGAAAGTGATCTCGAAAATAGGCGAATGTCATAGAGATTCAGAAAGAAATGGTAACATCACGAAGCAATATCGAAGGAGGTTTGTCATCTATTCTGAAAATGCTATGGAATTTATTATCGAAGAAGGCGATACTCAGAAAATTCTCTATAGTAAAATCTCTACAGACCCAAATGAATTCTTAATGAAAAATAATTTTTTTAATGGTGGAATTAATGGGCGACAAAATGATTATGGTGATAATATCAAAATATATGATGTTTTGAATGATTTTTTCCATGATAGAAGGTTTGATTTGTATTTCGGAGACATAAAATGCCATGATGCAATCTTAAATGGCCATTCTGTAGTAAAATCTTTCGAAGATGAGCCTAATATGAATTCTGTAAATGAATTATGCCACAAAACACATTCAGCAGATAATGATTTGGATGAAGAAGAATTAAAATCTTGATTTCTTCCAAAATCAATAGAATTGATGATAACAATAGTAATGAGATTGAAAACTTGAAAAGGGTAAATCCAATTACTAAAATACACAAAAACATTGAACCTAGAGGTGTCAAGTGGGCCGGGCATCCCGGGCCTAGCATGAGGCATGACCTGACTGAGCCATGCCTGACCCGGCACAACACGGTTCAAATCCTTGCCTGGGCCCATGTCGTGCATGCTTGATGCACGACTCATGTTGTGTCAGGCTAGGGGGTGTTGAGCCCGTGTTGGGCCAGACATGACTCAGCTACCTAGCTCGACTGCACGGTCTAACTCCATGACCTGTCACCATGCCCCGGAACTTGGGCCGAGCCTAACCTCAAGGCATGAGCCAAGCTGAGCTGGACGGGTCACGAGTCGTGGGAGCATGATGCTTGAAACCTAGTACTTAGCCCGTGTACTAGGGCACGGTGTTAGGTCATGCCGCTGGACCATGCCTCCAGGCTAGACATAGAGGTGTCAACCGGGCCGGGCTGGCCCGGGCCGGCACAAGACACGGCACGATTCGGCTGTTCTTGGGCCGGCCCGACATGAGAATTTTTCGTGCTCGGGCCCATGCCGTGCCCAACCACAACACCAATCATGCCGTGCCGGAGTCAATTGAGCCTCGTGCCGTGACTGGCCCGGCACGGTACCGTGACTGGCCCGGCACGGTACCGTGATCCGTTAGTACGATACCTCGGCACGAGTCGAGAAACCTTAATTTTTTTTAAATTAGGGTTTTAGGAGGTGCGGCGAAGTGACTGCGCGCCCTGAAACCCTAATTTTTTTAAATTAGGGGTTCAACTGTACGGCGGCGCAACAGTGCGCGCCGAACCCCTAATTTCTTTTTTAAATTAGGGGTTCGGTTCGACCGCGCTGAACTCATTGGATTCGTGCTGCGGATCCGTGTAGGGCTGACCTCCACAGAATCGTGCCGGGCCAGACACTACACGGTACAATAATCTTGTCGTGCCTGGAGCGACACAAAAGTATGGTCGGGCCGGCTAAAAATGGGCCGGGCTGGCACGACACGTTCTATTTGACACCTCTAGCTAGATAATTAGTTCGTGCTAGGCCCATCATGAGTTCGGCACTCTTTGGCTCAGTATGACATGGGTCTAGGCATGATTCTGGACCATGTCGTGCCTGGTCAAGCACAGCTCTGTTAGGCAGTGCCTCGTGTCAAGCCTAGGCTGCCCGGCCCACTTGACACTTCTATTTGATAGGGAGCTGTCAAAAGAAAAACAACAAAGAAGAATAAAAGAAATGAAATTTATTTCCATCATGTTCTATAGCCTCTAGCAGAAGCCAACAATAATATCCAGAAAAAGAGGACATGGATTCACCAATGAAGGAAGGACAAATATCAACCATTTACAAAGATGCAGAGTCCTCAAGGGAGTGTAGCCCTCTAATCATAACACCAGAGGTAAAATAAAATAGCTCCCATCAAATTGAGGAAGACAATAACAACCTTATGCTAGTAAAGACGAGGAAAAAAAAGGACTTGTTGAGAGGACTTTTCTTGAATTTTCGAAACAAATGTAATATCAAGGATATTACAAATAAGGCATTTGCCCCTCATGACCCAGCATAACAGATTAAAAGGAGACTTCATCTCCTTAAAAAACATGAGAAAATCTTGTTTTTTTTTTATTTTTTCTATTGGAGGAATTTTGTTTGAGTTTTGGAGGTGGGTTTAGGGAGGGGCTTATGTTGCTCTCCCTCATTTCTCATAAGGGTTTTTTGAGGAGAGGTGAAGACACATCTAGGCATGGTTGTGTTATGGATAGTTATGGAGTATGAAATTTTGTGCTGGATATGTTTTTTGTCATTGATATGGCCAAATCAGTGGACATCCAGAAGAGATTTAAGGCAAGGCTACTGCTGCCTTTATCTCAATCATATACACCTAGCCCCTCCAAGGCCAAAAATTTACATGTGTAATTGTTTGATGAGTAAGAATTCTCCTCCTCAAAAGTGTAAAGCGATAATGTATGAGATGAGAGTTTTAGTGGAGGGTATATGTTATGTAGATGCCACTAATGATTGTAATATTAAGAATTATGTAACGTGTGGAAATGAATTGTAGGTGGAGGTTGTAGGGAAGGGGTTGGAAATAAATGTAACATATATAATTGTGAAGTTTGTAGTTGTAATGTATATAGCTCACATGTAGGAGCTGAAATATCAAGGTGAAGAGTTTCTTATGCATGAAGTGATGGGGTGAAAGAGGAGAGACATCTTGGCTATGTATGTTATGGTGTGTGCTGCAATTTAAATACAAATCATAAAAATAATAGCTAGGATGCACAGAAGCAAATACATGAGACTACTTTCTCTTGTCTAATGTGTATATTTCAAAATGAACAAATGGATTATCTTGTGATCTATCTGCTTGACTAGTTTGAATGTATGATGGATTACACTGGTTTTCTCTTGTATGTAAGGGTGGTGTATACAACAAACTCATATGTGTGGACATGGCTTGGGCCAATCTATATAAAAGGGGCGAAGAGTATATGAAAATGTGTGAGGCCAAATGATGTAGTATCTTGTATGCTTGCGATGAGATCTAATGTATGGGTAGGTGTGGAGTGTCTTGAATTCGATGTAAGGTCAGGAAACACATATGAATCTGTCTAGAGGAAGATGGGCAAGTATGATATGATTGTGAGGTATAAGGGTTTTAATAGCATGCTATGATATGATATGGATGGCTATCAATCTGACCGGATGATATACGAAAGGGTAAGGGGAGGATTAAAATAAATATCTTTTATGAAGATAGATAGTTAAAATATAAAGGGTTTTAATTGCCCCATTAAACAAAAAGAAGTTTTAAGGTTGTTTAATGCTTATCGAATTAATGCATTTGTGATCATCAAAATAAAGCTCAATTCTAATAAGTTAAAATGGCTAGTGAAATCTAAATTTTAAAGATACGATTCTCTTGACAACTTTTCTTGTCATAGGAATAGAAGAAACCTGGTGCTATGCAACAACCAAATGGTAGTGATAAACTTGTTATCCTCTATATCCAAACATGTGTACTTACGTGTTTTGGATATGGTCAAAAGAATAAAAGTCAAAATATCAATCATCTACAGACTATATTTTTTGGTCAGTAAAAGATCGATCTGAGATAGCATAATCATGGATGGAAGGTCTAAATTACCTCATCGGGCTATTATTGGAGACATTAATACCCCCTTCTCTGGACTTAACAAAATTGGAGGAAGAGTAGTGTCTAATAATGAGTGTCAAGATTTCGTAAACTATTATTCTTTTCTATATCAAGATGACCTCTCATCCTCATGCAATTACTTTACGCGAAAAAATAGCAGAATGTCAAGTAAACTGGATAGGGTATTGGTCAATCAAGAATGAGCTAATTTATGCATTGATTGTCATGCTAGATTCCTATCTCTGGGAATCTTTTCTGAACATTGCCTGATACTTATGATCATTGATATGAGAGCTCATGACATAAAGGCTTTCTTCAAATTTTGTAATATGTTGTTGTCGCAAAAAAACTTATCTCTTTTGTTATCATTGGTAGGAGAGCTTTCAAGGTTCTAATATATTTTAGTTGTTCAAGAAGCTGAAATCATTGAAAGATCCTTTAAAAAAACTAAATAAAAAGTATTTCGGGCACATAAGTGAAAGGGTATCTCTCACCATAAATGACCTACATACTCTTCAAAATAAAATTCTCCAATGTCCCTCTTCTACTTTGAAAGATGAGACTATTTTAAGGGTTAAAATGAGAAAACACGAAGAGGTTGAATTATCTTTTCTACGACAAAAAATGAAGATTAGATACATAAAACAAAGTAATATATGTACAAATTTCTTTCACGTACTAATGAATGTCAAACTTCATTGAAGCAAAATAGTAATGGTAGTTAAGAAAGATGAGGAATTCATTACATATTATAAAAATCTTTTGGGTTCATTAAAAGATAAGGAAAGAATCAATGAAGTGACCATATCTACTAGAAACAGACTCTAGGAGGTCCAAAATTCCTCTTCTTATAAATTTCCTCTGAAGAGATTAATAAAAAGTTATTCACCATGGGAGACTCATAGTCCCTCGGTCCGGATAGATATACGGTTGAATTTTTCAAGTTCTCTTAGAATATTATTAGAAGTGAGGTGGTTAATGCTATTCATAATTTCTTTTATTTTGGAAGAATGTTGAAGTAAATAAATCATGTGTATATATATTTGATTCCAAAGACCTCTCATGCATCATCATTTAATGACTATAGCCCTATATCTTGTTGCAACATAATATACAAGCTTATTTCTAAGCTTAAAGCTTCAAGGTTGAAATTGGTGATGAGAGACATGATTAAACTAGTCCAAGTAGCAAATGTAAAGGGGAGACTAATTTCAGATAATTTTTTTCTTGCGCAAAGCCTAATAAGAAGATACGTAAGAAGAAAAATATCATATAGCTGATTTCTAAAGATTGATCTTTAGAAAGCTTTTGACACAGTGAATTGGGAATTTAAAAAAAAATCTTAAATGCTCTTAATTTTTCAAGAAAAAAATCATAGAAATTATCTATGAATGTGTGTCCGGAACGTCATTCTCTTTTGTCATAAATGGGTAATTACATAGTTTTTTTAAATGCCAAATATGTTTAATACAAGGGGGCCCTCTCTTTTATCTTTTTATGATATGGATGGAATATCTCTTGAGGCAACTTCAGAACAATATTCTTTTCATCTGTGTTGTTCTCCATTAAAGATATCTTATTTAACGTATGTGGATGACCTCATAAAATTTTCTAGAGGAGATTCTTCTTCTACAAATATCATCTTCAATACATTAAAAGATTTTGCAGTAACCTCTGGATTAAATATAAACTCTTCCAAATTGAATATCTTCTTTGGAGGAGCAGAAAATAATTTCAAGGAAAAAATATTAAAGAGGTTTGAATTTTCAGAAGGTTCATGTAGAAAGAGAGAGAGAGAGAGAGAAAGAGAGAGAGGGAGATAGAGAGAAAGTAGACTTTATTTTTATTTTTTGCTTCTTTTCTTACAAGAAGAGGTATATATATATATGTAGCTAGAAGAATATATTCAACACTTCCCCTCAATATGGAGCATATACGTTATGTGCACATAGCTTGTTATAAATATATTTAATCCTAGGACCTCTGAGAGATTTTAGGGAAGATGTCTGTTAGTTGATCATTTAAATTAACAAAATTTGTAACAACACATCCTGATGTGATCTTCTCTCCAATGAAGTGACAGTTAACTTCAATATGCTTGATCCTTTAATGAAAGATTGGAATGGATGCAATATGTAATGCGGCATGGTTATCACAAATTAAGTTTTATCTGTTTATCATTTTCAAATCTCAACTCATGAAGATGTCTCAACCATATAAGTTCACATGTTGTGAGAGCTACAACTCGATACTCAACTTTAGCGCTAAATTTGGCCAAATTTATTTCTTACTCTTCTAAGATATTAGATTATTTTCAATAAAAACACAGTACTCTGAACTAGAACGTCTATTCATGGGTGAGCCAGCCCAATTTGCATTTGTGTAACCAACAACCTATGTATGGCCTTTGTTCTCGTACAACACACATTGGCATGATGTGCTTTTAATATATCGAAGAAAATGGATTACTGCATCCCAATGGCTATCATATGGTGATTTATGAATTGATTAACAACACTCGCTGGAAAAGAAATATCTGGACGAGTAATAGTGAGTTAGTTCAATTTACCAATGAGTCATCAATATCTTCTAGGGTCTCCTAAAGGCTCACATTGTCCTAGTACAAGTTTGACATTTTGATCCATAGGTGTGTCTACAGGTTTACATTCTAACATACCGGTTTCTTCCAGAATGTCTAAAGCATATTTCTTTTGGAAAAAGACCACAACAGAATTTGATTGAGCTATCTTAATTTCCAAGAAATATTTTAGTTTACTCAAGTCTTTAGTTTGAAATTGGGTAAAAAAATATTACTTTAGTTTTTGAATATCATCTTGATCACTACCTGCAATAATAATTTTATCCACATAAACAACCAAAAATTATACTGTTCTAATGAGTTATGATGATAGAAAATTGAATGGTTTATAGTACTACGAAGCATGCCAAACTCTTTAACAATGGAACTAAGACGGTCAAACCATGCTCGGGAAGATTATTTCAAACCATATAAAGAATGATGTAGCCTACACACTAAATCAGACTCTCCCTGAGCAACAAAATCAGGAGGTTGCTCCATATAAACTTTTTCAGTAAGATCACCATGAAGGAAGACATTTTTAATATCCAATTGATAAAAAGGACAAGAACACATAGCAGACATAGAGAGAATCAAATAGACTGAGGCAATTTTGGCAACATGGGAGAATGACACCATAATCAGAACCATAAACCTGAGTATAGCCTTTAGCAACTAAGCGAGCTTTAAGGCAATTAACCTATCAATCAGGACCAACCTTAACGGCGTAGACCCAATGACAGCCTACTGTAGATTTATCAGGAGGTAAATCAACAAGATCCCAAGTGCCATTAGAGTGCAGAGTAGTCATTTCATCCATCATTGCTGGTTGCCAACTTGGATGGGAAAGAGCCTCATGAGTGTTCTTTGGAAGAGAAATAGAGGATATAACAAAAAAAAATAGAATATGGTGAAGATAATTGATGATAACTCAAAAAATAATAGATAGGATGAGGATTAGTAGAGTGAGTACCTTTTCGCAATGTAATGGGTAATTTATCAGGAGAAGGCAGAGCCGGGGTAGGAGAAGCCAAAGGGACAGGAAGTGAGCCAGTAAGTGCCTCACCAATCGGGAGAGGAGCAACGATACGAGGATGACGATGATAAACCTGAAGTGGTCGAGGAGGCACAACATCAGGTTGGGAGATAATGAGAAGGGGCAAGACTTCAGAAATATGAAGAGACTCAGAAGTGGTGGAGAAAAAAAGGTAAGTTCTCAAAGAATGTGACATTAATGGAGAGAAATTATTGATGAGTATCAAGGGAATAACAATGATAATCCTTTTGAAGTCTGAAATATCCCAAGAAGAGGCACTTAATGGGTTTGGTAGAAAGCTCGTCCTGTCCAAGAGTAAGAATATGAACAAAACATGTACAACCAAAGATACGAGGAGGAAGTGAATAGGGAGGTGGTCAGGGAAGAGAAGGGAATAAGGAATCTGATCATATAAGATCCAAGAAGACATACAATTAATCAAACAAGCGGTCAGAATAGCATCTCCCCAAGGGTGAAAAGGAATAGTACTATGGAGGATGATAGTACAAGCTATCTCAACAAGATGTTGATTCTTGTGTTAGCAAACTCATTTTGTTGAGGAGTATGAGCACACGAAGTTTGATGAAGAATCTCATGATGATATATAAATGAAGTAAATGGTATTGAAAAATATTCCCTAGCATTGTCACCGCATAACATACGAATAGAAATATTAAATCGAGTCTGAATTTCAGCATAAAATTTCTAGAAAATAGAAAATAACTCAGTTTAATTTTTTATTAAAGATAATCAAGTACTTCGAGAACAATCATCAATAAAAGTAACAAAATACTGAAATCATAAAGTAGACTTAGTTTGATAAGAACCCCAAACATCAGTGTGGACAAGCTCAAAAGCAGACTTGGGCTGAGTATTCCAATGCTCTGGGAACGAGACACAATATGTTTCCCAAGCTGACATGACTCACACGGAAGCGATGACAAAGTGAAAAAAAAATGAGGTATCATCTTTTGAAAATTGGAGACTGGGGTGGCCCAAATGACTATGAATGAGGAGAGGAGCATCAGCAAAAATGCAAATTGTCGGAGATGAATCTAAGGTGAGGTGATTGAGGTCTTGAGACTCACGTCCTATGCCAATCGTCTTCCCCGTACTCCGGTATTGCATGGTCACAAATTTATCAGAAAAGATTATAGAGCGATTAAGAGTATGAGTTATTTTATTGATGGAAATAAGATTAAAAGGACATTCAGGAGGATAAAGGACAGACGTGAGAGGTAGAGAAGGAAGGGGAAGGGCCAAACTAATTCCTTTAGCTACAGTTTGAGAACCATTAGCTAAGATAACAATAGGTAAAGTAGAAATAACAGTAATAGAAGAGAATATTTTTATTACCAGATATGTGATTAGAAGCATCGGAATCTAGAACTCAGGGTTCAAGAGGAGATGTGTGGGTAAGGTAGGCAGAGGTATTACCAGGCTAGGCAATAAAGGCAACAGAAGTCGAATATGAGAAGCTCAGAGGCTGAGGTAGCTAAGAATCAGAAGACTGGGCCAAGTGGGCAGTGTAGGGAGGTCGTCCATGTAATTGATATTAATGATCATGAGTGTTGCAAAATTTATTGTAATAGGTGCAATTAGGATGTTGTCCTCTACCTTGATTACTACTGTGTCCTCCTCAAGAAGTAGTTTGAGAAACTAACATGGAAGAATCTAAAATGCTATCAGATGACAAAGTCTGAGTGGATGAGAGACGAAGATGACGAGCAAATACATTATCAAAGAATGGAACTGATGAACTACTAAGAATCTGATCACGAATAGTCTCAAGATTCGGACGAAGTCTCATGAAGAACTTGTCAAGCTGTGTTTATTGAGCCCCAACATCAGAAGTAAGAGGCTTCACAATCAAGAACTCATCCTTAAGAGAAACAATCTGGCCAATATAAGTAGATATATCCAAGTCCTGTTGGCTGATATGGACATAGAAGTATCAAACGGGACGTGTTGGGCCAGGCACGACATAGTTATTGTACCGTGCCCTACATGACCCGACATGGTTTTGTGGAGTTCAGCCCGACACGTGCCCGCGACACGATCTGCCGAACCCTAAATTTAATAAAAAAATTAAGGTTTCGGTGTGTCCGAAACCCTAATTTAAAAAAATTAGGGTTTTGGCATCCATGTAATCCTAATTTTTAAAAAATTAGGGTTTCTGCACCCCCGTAATCCTAATTTAAAAAAAAAATTGGTTTCGGAACGGTATCGTGCCAACGGACCACAGTAGCGTGCAGGGCCAGGCACGGCCGAATCATGCCGTGTCTTGTGCCGGCCCGGGCCGGCCCGGCCCGGTTGACACCGTTATATGGAAAATAGTAGAAGTCACCTTATAAAGATCCTGAATATTATTCGTGTATAATCTTTTGGTCTGGGTCCAAAATTTAAAACAAGTTTTGTAGGCTCGAAGATGATGAAGAATTTTTGGATCAACTGATTGTTATAATACACTACATAACTCGGCACCAATGTTACTCCACTATACGTGTTCAATTTCAGGGATATCAGCCTCATGTGTAACCAGATGATCTTTATTTCCTTGTCCCATAAATCAAAGTTATACAGAAGTAAACTAAGAGATAATTTTCATTGTCAATCAATTTCTCTGCAATAATCACGGGAGATTCAGATATGACAGAAAGAAATATGCAAGTTTTAGTGGCAATATCTACTTATCTGGAGAATAAGTCATAATACAACTTTAGATGATTGCTCTAATACTTGATAGTCCCGGCGACAAGAAGATTATAGTGGAGAGATTAACCAAGCTTTCTGGTAGCGTTGCTGTTGTTTTAATGATGCATTTGAATTGATGAAAATAAAACATGCTAAGAGTGCCTTCCATGCATGGTTTGATAGTTGGAAGTGATATGACTGTCCAAACTAAGTTTGAAACAAAATTAAGAGGTTATGTTCTGCAGAACAAAATTCAAGATCGGGTTCACTTTGTGAACAAGACACTTTTTGTTTCTCCTTATCTAGCTGCCATTGATGTTCTGGTTCAAAATTCTCAGGGTAGAGATTTGGCGAGTCTACAAAAGATTGGATTACTGGATTCGGAATCGCATGCGTTGGCAGTCTTGCTCTCTGCGGATTAAATGCTGAAATTAAATGGCCGTTTTATGCATCTTTGCTAGCAGCATCAGCACAGCTAGCGTGGCAGATATGGGACGTTGATCTCTTCTCCCGTGCTGATTGCAACACGAAATTTGTATCCAAAAAATGGCTAGGCGCTATTGTTTTCTTTGGGATATTCTCTGGCAGGTTCATTTCTCTTGTTCCCACAGACGGCGCTAAATTCCGTATTGACGTGGATGAGCACGTCAACTTCCCACAGACGTATCAGGACATGTGTACAGATGGATTTGTGGATGCAGCTGGAAAGAATTAGGTTTTCAAACCTTCCTCTGATACCAAGTAGAAAGAGAGAGAGGGAGAGAGGGAGGGAGAGAGAAAGTAGACATTATTTTTATTTTCTACTTCTTTCCTTACAAGAAGAGGTATATATATATATATATATATGTAGCTAGAAGATTATATTCAAAGGTTCACTTCTATTTGTGTTTCTTTAGGTGCCACTATCTTCTAGCCGACTAATCACATCCAAATTTACTAATTTATTGGCAAAACTACGCATAGAATTGAACTTCTATGCGTAGTTATCCAGGGCATTGAAGGATACTGATCTTTGGTATTCCTCTCATCATCATCTATAATCAATGCAATTGATTATAGATGACGGAGAAATACCTGCCTAAAGCCTCGTGAAATATACCCATAAGCATGACATTCTCTCATGGTGAACTTGGTATTATTGATTTATCTATCTGGAATAATTTTTTTTTTCTTTAAAATTTTATGAATAATTAATAGAAAGGACTCATTTTGGATGAAATGGATCCACCAATTCTATCTTAACTCTCAAAATATTTAGGAGTATAAGATATCCAAAGAGGATTTTCCCTTCAAGAAATCTCTAATCTTGCTTAGGGATATATTGATTAAAAGAATATGATCCAGGCTTAAAACTAAAGAAATGCTGAGCAAATTGGGAGATAATGGGAAAATAATTTCAGAGGCTTATAACTTTCTAATTGAAAACACCAGTAAAAAAGAAATAAAGTTGGACAAACATTATATGAGTACAAAATTATATACCCAGGCATGTTATATTTTTATGAATTGCCAAATGTGGGAAACTCAGCATGAAAGACCTGCTATTTGCTTCCATGAAGAATATGAAATGTGAATTCGGCATGTGTGCAGAATCCACTTGGCACATTTTTTTGCTATGTGATTTTTCCAAAAAAATTCTGAATGTTTTAAAGGCTTGGACATATATTTCAGAAGACATGGAGACCATACATTCGGTACTAAAGAGCATAAAAAGAAGTATTATCCTACAAATTCACCATAGAATAATGTAAGAAAAACTATGCTGACAGCGGTGGTCTACTATATATGGAGGGAAAGTAATCGAAGGAGGCATGAATGAAATGCCCAAGGTTTTAAAGATATAATTAGGAAAACCAAAATTGAATTTTATATTGTATTTAGCAAAGAATATAATTGTTGAAACTCCTTCAGGTTATACAAATTTTTGATAATGCAATCAAAAAAAAAAAAAAAAAACCATGAGAGGTTCATTTAGGAACTTTCCATTTATAGGTGGGCATAGAGGGATAAACTCAGTTTAAATTCTAGATAAATGGTCTGCCACAACATTCTCAACTCCCCTGTCTCATTAGCATCGCATATAAGTTCAAAGAGGAAGTGTCAATTTGGAGCTCTAACAAAACGAGTACATCTCAAGAACAATTGCAATCCTCAAAGCATCTTTGATATTTTTAATTCCAAACGAATGTGGCATTTTATACTAAGAGCTCACATAATGGTCTTGTTAACTTGAGAAAATCCTTAATGAATCTTATATAGAATCCAGCATAATCCAAAAATTGGTGCACTTGGTGTTGGTTGGTGATGGCAGCTTCAAAATTAATTCTACCTTTGTCTTGTCAACCTTAATAACCCTTTGAAATAATGTCCCAGAATTACACCTTGATCCACCATAAATTGATTTTTTTTTCCCAAATGAGCACAAAGTTTTTATCAATGCACCTCTTCAATACTTGCTCCAAATAAACTATGAGGTCATATATAAATACCTCCATAATCTTCTCTGCCATATCGTTGAAAATACTAAGCATACACAAATTAAAATTTTTGGGAGTATTGTATAATTCAAAGGATATCTTTCTATATGCATAAGTATCAAAAAGACATGTACAGATAGTCTTCTCTTATTCTACAAAGGTGATCTCAATCTAAAAATAACTCAAATAGCCATCATGAAATTAATAGAATAAATAACCTAAGATTCGTTAAGCACTTGATCAATAAAGGGCAATGAGAAGTGATATTTCTTATCACATAATGTAGTTTTTGATAGCCAACACATACTCTCCAATTCATGGCCGATTTTATTGGAATAGCTTAGAGGTGTCAAGTAGGTTGTGTTATGCCGGCACGGCCCAATATGGGAGTCATGTCTTGCCAGGTATGGCATGACTCAAAAAAGACTGGTCTGGCACGGCCTGATTCTGCCAGATTCAAGCCGGTTTGTGCCGGGCCGTAGTGAGTTTGTTTCAGGTCTTGCCATTGGTTCCGGAAGGTTTGGGATCGAGCCTTCGGGTTTGGGATCGAGCCTTCGGGTTTGGGATCGAGCCTTCGGGTTTGGGATCGGACCTCAGCCTCGGGTTAGTGGGTGGAGTGACCCGACGGGTCGGGTTACTAGCAAAGGGTTTTTTTAAAATAAAAAACTATTTTTTTAAAAAAAATGGGTGCGGGTGAGTTGGGCGTGGTCCAATTGAACTACACGAGGCCCGGAAACCCCTGGTATGGCACGACCCCAAGCATGATTTTGGGCCATGCTGTGTCGGGTCAGGCACTGCTCAGTTGGGTCGTACATCAGGTTAGACCCATGCTGCCCGGCCCATGCGACACATCTAGAATAGCTTTTCTTTTTTCACCTTGAATCACTATGGTGCCAATTCTTTTAGCACAACTTGGGTAAGGATCACCCAGAGGCTATCAGAAATAAGATAAATGATGCCCACATGCAATAATTTCAATGCCTCCACTCTCCCAACTTCTTGCATATGTGGGTTGAGTCTCCTTTGGGCTTGCATGCTTTGAACCTTGCCAGATTGGCTTGCCATATTGGATGAAATTAGCATGGGAATTCCTTCTTCGCCCACCAAATAGCATACTTTAATTCTATTGGAAGAGGTTTGAGAGCTGGCCTGGGAGTTTCTTCATCTTTTGCTTCAGGTGGTTTCATTTCTTCAATTATAGGCAGAGTATTCTATTTTCTTGCCAAATAGAGCCGTGCCTATTACTTGACCTGATTGTACTTCAATCACCCTATCTCCCAAATGCTCAAACATGCTTAATAAATCAAAATTATCATTTCAATATAACGTTCTTCTATAAGAGTCAATTACACAAATATCTTTCTTTTCCTCAACGTTTAATGCATCATGCTTCTTGTATTAGTGAAAAATATTTAGTTGAAATGTCATATTCCCAAATGTAAGTTGTATAACTTCATTCTGAAAATTAATGAACACATTAGCTATGGCAAGAAATGGTCGAACAAGGATTAGAGGTAAACAATTTAACACTTTTGTAGACAGTTCCATGTCAAGCACGACAAAATCAACTGGATAATAGAATTTTTCTTCTTGTATCAGCACATCCTCAACTATCCCTCTTGGAATCTTCATTGAACAGTTTGCCCATGAGAAAGTTATTGCTGTAGGCTTCAACTCTTCCAACCCAAGTTGCTTATACATCAAATACGGAAGGAGATTTATATTTATTCCCCCAAATCAAGCAAGAATTTTACACACAAATTCCTCAAATATTGATTGAAATTGTGGGATTAATATTTGGGAATGTTAATCCCACAATTGTTTTATCATGTATACTATTATGCTACTCTCTTGCTCTGTTAAAAAAGTCTTATTGTTGATATTCGAACCCCTTTTTCACAGTGCACAAGTCTTTAATGAATTTTGCATAAGGTGTCATTTGTTTTACCATGTTAAGTAGAGAAATGTTGATATTAACTTTCTTTGATACATGAAAAAAAATATGGGGCTGATTACTCTTTTATTCACTTAAAGGGCCTTAGCCCTTAGGGTAAGGTGGAGGTACAATTTTTCTTCCCTTGCTGAATTTTTAGTACTGGCAATTCTCTTGGGCTAATTTTCTTCATTCATACTTGTTTCCCCAGTTTTTTTCTTCTTTCTCTAGCAACTTTCTTCTTTATTCTTCTTGGCTGGTTGCTTTTTCATGCTCAGCATGTGGCTTAGGCATGGATTGTTAAACTTGCTTCCCACTTCTCAAGGTAATAATAGACTTCATTCTGTCCATCTTGGTAGAACCTTCACATAAGAGGGATTAGTAGGCTATTTGGAATACCCAAACACATTAGTTTGGTCCGCAAATGTCCCCCTCAAAGCCGGAATGATTGGACACTCCTCAATTCCATGTCCACTTGATTGAAAAATCTAGAATTGTATGATTTGCTTTGGAGGCTCTAGCTATTTTCAATTCATTTAGCCCCCTTCCTTCTTGCTCCTCCAATCATCTAGCCAAAAAGGCCATTTTAATCTTTACATCCAACTCTTCAGTCAAGGTATACATGTCTCATTTTGCATTGAGCTGATATTTTGACTTTTGCACTTCTCAATTATTCAATTAATCCCCAACTCCTTGAAACTTTAGCAACATATCTCAAAACATCCATGACTTTTGGGTTTTTGCTTGTAAAATCTCCACCACACATTATCTTTTAAAAATTGCTTCGTAGATGGTTATATTCCTTCACCGAAGCACCTTACAAGTAACCAAGTATTGAACCCATGATGTGCACAAGAGTTGATAACATCTATAAATATTTTTCCCAGCATGCATTACTTTTTTCATTTTATTTAGCAACAAAATTAGTAATTTGTCATTTTAGCCCACATGTGAATTGTGACGGAAAGATCTTTTTGAGAAAATCAGTTTATAAATCATTCCATGTCTTTATGCTCCATGGTGTCAAATTATTTTCATCCATATCTTCGCTTTGTTGTACAAAAGCTTCAATATCATTCAATAAACAAAGTCTTTGCCTCTGGAAATGTATGCTATGCTTCCTCAAAACCTTTAATGTGGGAATAAGAATTCTCACTCTACATGCCATGAAATTGAGAAAGAAAATGATCTAAATAAGGTTGGATCACCATTTGTTCGGCTGAAGGGATATTACATGATGGAGCACTCATTCTTGGAAGATGAAAGTGCTCTCTCATAGACCGATGCATATTAAAAATTTTTCTCATTCAACACTTGACTATGTTGGTCATCTTTTTTAAGTTTCATAATGCCTAAAGAAACCCCCAACCCAATGCCTTCAACTAGTGAATCAATTTTTCCTAATTTCCTTATCTTATACCCACTATGACATGCAAGACAAATTCCTACAAAACAACCAAAAAAAAAAAAAAAACACACCAAAAACAGCACAGAAGCAAATAACATGATAAGAAAAATCAGAAAATTAAAAGGAAATTTTATAGTAAAATGGGGTTGGTGTGAAATAAAATTTAAAGATATAAAAACATGGAGAATTGAGTAATTGATGATGTTACCAAATTTTGATGAAGATCACAAGTGCCACTACCAACTCCTCGCTCAAGCATGTACACAAACACCTTGTTGCCATCCTCAACAAAGGTGCCATTTGATTGCTCACTATAGGTGATTCTTATCAAAATATTTATAAAACTAAATCATCCATCAACGGTAGCAATGGTGCAATATCATTGTGGTCTAAGGTCATACACGAGATAGTAATTTTAGAGTAGGTGAAAATTATGTAGAGACTAGAGAGAGAATGGTGATGGTGTTAGAGTTACAAAAATCAATGGTGATGGTGATAGAATAAATGAAAAAATCTCATAAAATCAGAATTGATTGTAAAAATCAAGTGAAGATAAAAACAAGAAAAAGCTAAAAATGATAACTTCCCCTAAGTATTTCTATGTGATTTGGGAGTTGTTAAATAACAATTTCTATGTGATTTTCAGGGTCTAAGTCTTTCTTCATCACATTTAGGGTGGAAATTCATAACTTCCCCCAAGATTGATAATATGTTTAGCTTTAATGATAAACCCACGAAATTTTACATTTATAACCCAAATCAACTTATTAGTCACAACAATTACAAACACTCATCTCAAATCCCCTTCTAATGGGTCATAAATGATAACTAAGCCGTAAGGTCAAAGGATCTAAAATTAAGTATCCACTAAATTATCAAAGATTGTCAAACAATATTCATTCAAGAAGATTTAAAGATGGAAAACTCAGATTTTAAAGAGATTAATTAATCAAATTGAATTCCCTTGCAAATGGCCAATTTTTCCAAAAATTCCATAATTTTTTGCATCTAAATCATCCCCATCCAAGAAGGACAAGATTAGCCACTCATTCCATGGATTTTAACCTCCATGAGACAAATGTGTCAAATGTGCCGCGCCGAGCACGACACACCTTGATTATGGCTGGCTTGGCACGACCCATCCAACCTGAGTCTAGGCAGATTTGGACCCGGTCGTGCTTGGCCATGCTGGGCCATGTCGAGTCTGGCCAGGAGGTTATAGCCTAGGGTGACCGGTCATCACTTGCAGGTTTAAAATTTTAAGTTACCCATTATGTGTTATGACATTATCTTATTTATTTATTTTACATAAATCATAAAAAAATAAATTTAGTAATACAAATGACAGTTTAATAATTAAAAATATTTAAAAAACTCATTCATAAATTTTTAATCATCATTCAATCCAATCCAAACAAAAAAACATAACATCACAATAATATAAAATAAAAATTATTAATCATAATCATGCAACACAACTTGTAAGCTCAATTCCAATACTAATTAGTATAAGTATGTAACTGATTATTATCCCATAAATATCTAATGGTATTACTAGCGGCGGACTAAACATTCTCAAAGTCCCACGAGTCATTATCTGCCAGCAACTCCTCTGCTCTTGTATCATCATGATCTTCGATGCCCAACCTTGAATTCTCTTAATCCTTTATGCACACTAGTGCCTCAGCGATGTCTAGTCACAGTCTCGATCTCCTATCCAAAATGATATTAACTATAACAAAAATGCAGACTTTGATGTTGCGCTCAATACTAAGGATTCAATAGATTCCGTACTATCTTAAACTTCATGGGATAATATTATTCATATGATTTCTACTATTATAAAATATCAAGATTCTTGTTATCGTTATGTGATAGGCTTGAGTAGTAATTTGTAGTTAAGTATCGAGACAGCTCACTCCTAATCGATGGTTCATCCCATCATTTTCCCCTCGCTAATTAAATGAAGAAGTCATCATCTCTAAATATGGTGTCCATATTCATACTCGAAGCCTAGCTACAATTACTATCATACCTAGTATCGTAGTATGTAAATAACTCTATCAATTGTCAAGAATAAGTTCTTCATTTTGATGTTCTTGGATCATGCACATAGATATGTATGTCAAACTATTCTATCTCTTCCATCTTAACCCTAGAATCTATGCAAACAATCATACAATAAATAGATGAAATATTGGACTCGTACTTTACGTAGGTTTCCATCTCAACAGCCATATCACTAAATATTGGGTAATCTCTAAACTTCCTAAATATACCACTAATGTTGCATATGTACCTGAGTGCAATGCAAGTTGTGGGAGTGTAAATTGACAAACACATGTTAGTCATATCATAAAAAATCTTTAGGAATTATAAATGTAATTTTTATATCCCAGTCTCTATCGTCAATAATGAGTTCATCATTCTTATTATTGATGTAGTTGGATATCACGTGTTCATATCCAACACTTAAATCCAACATTGGATAAGTATAATTTCAATGATATCTCATATTCATTTAGAATTTTTTCTTCTTTAGACTCATATACAGATAGCGCCTATCAAACTCTTATTGTCTGCTAGGCGTCTGAAGATATTTTAGTGAGTTACCTAATTTTCTAAAGTGGGAGAAACAACTTTTATTCCCACTTGCACTATCAGGTTAATAATGTGACACATGTATCTAACGTGAAAAATATTTCCTAATGGCTCATCTTTAATGGTCCTAACAAATATGTTAATGACTACTCAATTATTAGATGCATTATCAAATGTGTTATTAAATATTTTATTTTAAATATTATAATCACTAAAGATTTTCATCTTGTGCTCATATATGTCAGGGTCATCACGAGGATGAATAATCTATAATTTCTAAATATCCTAAAATCTTTTTATTAAGTGTCCATTTAGAATCTACAAGTGAGTGGTGAGGCATGCAAAAGATGCATCATCATGACTAGTTCAAATATCTGACATCATGGACATCATGTCACTATAATGACTAAATTCATTAGTTATTATTTATTTTTCTATCGTATAATATTTTAGTATCTCATTCCTATATGTGGACCTAAAAATCCTATAATATATAGGCTAAAAATAAGTCTGCATGATACTGAATATCCTTGGATCCTCCAAGAATCTAATCAGAAGACCCATCATAGTGATCATTTTGGTCACGTCTTCTCTCCCTAACTCATTGTGGTATTATGAAGGGGATTAACATAGAATTAACTGAACTACATCCAGCCTCAAAGACTGTATCAGTTTGGTCATGTCTTCTCTCAAAAATTGGACACCACACCACTTAGTTAGATTTTCCTTGGATCTAATGCACCATGTTTTTTGATACAATAATCGGCATGCCTCTTTTGGTGCCTAATCCTATATGCACTCCTACATGTATATATTTTATTATAATACTTGTAATGTGCTAATTCTTCATTGACACTCTTAGCATTTTTATTTTATACTATGTTAAAGCGTGTTCAAACTATGAATATTCTTCTTATTTTTTATTTTTTAGATGTTTGAGTTTGGGTCGAGATCATGAATGAAAACATAGTTTTAGCCTCGAACCTTTCCATAGGGTTATCATTATTAATATTATCTACGTCTACGTCAATATTAATTTTATTTTCATTAAATTCATTATTTGTCATTTCTAATTTTTTTAGTTAATGAATTATATTCTAATTTCTAAATTAAAAATTAATTGATATTAAAAAAATTTAAAAATTAAATAAAAATTAAAAAAATAATACCTAATTAACATTAGGTTTATGGAGAGAAGACAAAAAACCACAGCCCTCACTAGAATTTTTTGCCCTCCTTGTCCACGGTCCACATTCTTTAAGTTTTACAAAAACAATCTAAAGGTAAAATTATAAATTTTAGCTTTAGAGAGAGAAAAATCGAGACCAAGAGGAGAGATGAGAGAGAGAGAGAGAGAAGACAGAGAGATTTGATTTGAATAAAAAACTCAAATCTCTAATTTATTTATATAAATTTTTTAATATATATATATATAAATAATATTTTTTTATATTTAAATCGGGTAGAAATCTGATAGCCATCAGAACTTCTACCCTAGCTATTGGAAGTGAATCCAACGAATTGGATCTTCACATATTTTTTTTGTACCATTAGCCGCTCATTAGAAATGAGAACTGAAGCTTCGGGATGGTCCAGAAGCTTCACATTAGGCTCGGAGCCGGGGCTCGGCCCCGGCCTCAACATGGACTCGGTCAGGCTGGGGCTTGGGGGGAGGCACGTACACGTGCACCTGAGTCGTGCCATGTGGATGCACTCAGCAAATTATTTAGCAGGTTAATTAAAAAACATGTCACATGTACCAGGTGGGGCAGGAGAGTTTATATGAATAAAATAATAATTCTTAAAAAAAATAGGCATGACATGCGAGGTTTGATTGGACCATGCTAGATACCTGGTCCGAGGTCTGGGGCATGGTACTCAGGTCATGTCTGCCCCAGCACAAGGCCCATCTCTACATGGCCCAGCACGGCTCAAGTCGTGCTTTGCGTCAACATGACTTGGGTCCAGGCATGATTTTAAATCGTGTAGGGTCGGGCCAGGCACGGCTAAACCGAGTCATACCATGTGCCATGCCTAGGCCCCCGACCCATTTGACATCTCTGCATGAGAGTATTTGGATGACTAGAGAATGGGATAAAATGAAAATGATGAGAAAACTCTCGTAATTAAATTCAAAAATTTGTAAAAGGAAACTATCATCGTTTTCCATTTAGGAAACACCTAATTGACTCTTGACACAAATGTGAAATAAATATAAAATAAAAAAATTACAAAAAAAAAAAAAAACAAAATGGTAATAAAACCCAAAAGGTCAACATAAACGTAGAATTTTTGTATGACCATGTGAAATTACTAAAAACTAAAATTTTACATTCTTTCATCACGATTTGTTTTTTTTCTTCTTCTTCCACCCTTAAGAAAGGTCTTTGGTACTTCCAAGGTGCCATATAAATCTAAATTAAAAATGTAAAATCCAAAACTTGCTTTTTTGGCATCTATTAGTAATTTTTGAATACCAATTTGATTTTATTATCAACTCATCTTTATTTATCTACAATAAAATTCTAAAATGTACTACAAAATATATAATCATTAATAATTTCTCTTTAGGATGCTAGCTTGTTGAATTGATATTTGTAAGGGTAATTAATATTGAAAATTGATAAAAACTATTAGAAAGATGCCCTTTAAATATGATCTTTTGAGTTATAATAAAAGCTAAGTAGAATAATGAGTCAATGAAGTGGAAGTTAACCATGAAAAATGATATATAGTCATTTTTATCCAATTATACATGGATATTTCCCAAGCTACCAAAAGTAAAGAGGGCCTTGCAAAGAAAATTGATTTATCAAATAACATATGAACTTCACAGCATCAAATGATATAGAGTGAGAGTTATTGTGAAAGTCTTTCAATAAAAATAAGGTATCAACTACACATATATTTTTTCATTGATGTTTATGTCAATACTCATTAGAATAATGCTTGTATTAGTGGAAAAAGGAAGAACTACATTTGAAATAGTTGAATATTAAAATATTTTTCTTTTAATAGTGATCTAGATAAAGAAATCAACATGATACAACCACAAGATTTTGAAGTATTGGGAAAGGGAAAACTAGTGTTAACTTCGGAAAGGTTAGTATGGTGTTAAATAAGCACTTAATCATTTAACAAGCTTGACAACTTTATGTCTAATGATGATTTCTTGAGAAGTAAGGTGATCATTGCTATTATGTAATTTTGATGACTCCTATATTATTCTAATATTCTACCCTGGTGGCATGTTTTTTGCATGTGAATATAAACAAAGGATTGATACATAAAAAAGAGAGTGATGTAGAACATTTGGTAATGATGGATCTGGGTCTTGCAAAAAAAATCCAAGGTATACAAATTAATCGAGTCCATGATGTATTGAACTTGTCTCAAGAAGAGCATGTAAATAAGGTATTGAAATGATTCAACATAAATAATGCAAAACTAGTTAGAACACCATTTGTCAATCACTTTAAGTTATCAAAGAAGTAATCACTTGCAAAAAGGCAAAAACAATATCACTTAGCTAAGATACCACATGCTTTAACTATAGCCAGTCTTATGTAAGCTATGGTTGGAACTATACTACATATTGCACACACATTAGGAATTGTGAGTAGATTTATGAATAATCTTCACAAACAACATCAAAAACTAGTGAAATAGATTACCATGTACTTGAGAAGAATTGCATATTTAGTATTGTGTTTTAGAAAGTTACAAATTGGGTTACAAGTCTTTCTAGATGTTGACATAACGAGAGATGTTGAAGAAAGAAAAATAACTATCACATATATTTATTCATTGGGTTGTACTATAATAAGTTGGGTCTCTAATTTGAAGAAGATGATTATTCTTTCAACTATTTATTATAACTAAATTTATACTAAAAGTCATTTTATTGTGATAAATATTTATCTAATATAATTCTATTATTTTATTTCTATGAGAATCTATATGAGCTATGTTTGCTTCTAAATATAATGCAAGTGTATCTTTTATTCTAAGTTGATGCCAGACAAACAAAATAGTTATCCTAACTTTTTAGTATCTAACGTAGTTAACTCAAATGTACTTGTTTAGTTCATTATTATGTAGATATCTAGTATCTGAAGATATTATCTCAAAATATCTAGTGTCTAAAATAGTTATTCTAGATAGAGTTAGTTAGATAATTAAGTTGATGTTTGACATCCAAAGTAAGTATTCTAGATTGTATAATATCCAAAGTAATTATCCAAGATAGTGAATATAAATTATTTTGTGTGAATTAGTTTTAGATGTGATATTATTATGTGATTACTTTTAATTTATATAAGGGACTTTGAGGAAGGGACTGGATTGGTCAAAATGATCATTGCAATGGGACTACATTAGTCAAAATGATCATTACAACATGACTACATTAGTCAAAATGACTATGAGAAGCAGACTCGTAGTGCTCGAAATGATCAATTTGAAGCCCCCTTCTTCACCATAATGATTGAACTTTGATTATTGAACCATGAGGGGAAAGCTTGGGTACATTGAATGGTTCAATGACCATTAGATTAATCAAAAATCGCATTGCCAAAAAGAAAAAAAAAATAACTCCTTGGCAAAATTGGGTCAGACATGACCCGAACCATAATTTGGTTGGGCCCAGCCATTTTCTTACATGCCTAGCTACTTGACTGAGTTAATAAGTTTTTTTTTTACCAATCCAATTTTCCTAGGCTAGGTTTTTTTGGTTTTGATTCTTTGGAGAAATAATGGTGCTTCTTTGATCAAGGCCACCCTTAGATTGAATGCCACAACACTAAACTTATTTCACTATGAAGATCTCATGTACATAGATTGTTATTTCATGTCATATTTTATATTAATTTTTATTTATCATCTCTATTGTCACTTATTTTCACCAATAAAAAGATTTCTATGGTTTTTTGTGTCATATTTTATTTCATAAAAACATATTTACCTAACAATTTTATTTTCCAATTAGTAAGTAAACAAACCCTTTAGAAACTTGATATTGAAACTTATAGTATATCAACATTGAGATTTTCAAAATCACATATTTGGATACTCATTTGGTTGCATTAGAATGACTCATAATTGTTTATGTATCCAAAGTTCTCTTTGTCAAAATTTCTATTCTCAAGTTCTTTTCTCTCTTACTTTGTCTAGAAGTATACATTTTCTTTGAATAGAAATATTTAAATTCAAAAAGTGAGTTTTTGCACGAGCCAAGAAATTTTTTGAATATTATGTGCCTCATCACCAATTTGGGTGAGATTAATGTATATGTTCCCTAGTAGTTAATATTTTGAGTGTTAATGAGTTTCATGCTAATTCTCATAAGAATATGAATTTCTAATGATGATTGTGGAGATGGTGGTCTCATTAATACATTCCATCACAAGCATATATGACTCCCATATAGATATTTTGGATAGGAATATTCTACTAATAACACTTCATAATATTTGTTGAGATATACTGCAAGATGGGCACCCATTAGAAGGCAACCAATGGGTGACCAAATTTCTTTTAGATAAATCAATTGGAAAGAGAGAATTATATCTTGTAAATTTCATAGAATGAAGACCTATTCCCATGAGCCACCAATAATACATCTGATGTGCCTTGTTCATCTAACTTGTGTGACATTCATATTTTCTAGCCTATCATTTAAGGAAAAAAAAAGCATTGGAGATGATGTATAAGATCATAATGTTTGTGTTTTTATTTCTATAGTGTAGTTGATCATTTTTTCTTTGATGTGAATGTTTTGATTTTTCTATTGATGGTAATGATATTATTAAAAATAAGAAATTATGATAAGAATTTGATTCAGTTGAATATAATTCTAGTGAGAAAATGAAATTTATGATTGTTAGGATTTTTTGTATAATTTTTAATATGTTCTTTTATCCTCAATGATCACATCCTCTTTTATTTTTAATTCGATGTACACTCAGTTGAAATTATTTAAATATGATGAATGTTAAATTGTTTTTTTTTGTAATAAATGCCATAATCTAGGCAATTATCACCCAAACTAAAATAATAACTAAAAAACATTTAGAATTAAAATGCTTACTTGATATATATAATTCTTTAAATTTCACTTGTTTAGAAAATCTTGTCCCATCTTCATTTATAATTAATCTAAAATAAAATCTTTAATGTTACTTCTTTTTTAGAAAAAGCTACCCACAACAATACAAAATGACATGTGATTATTCTAGTCTTGGATCTGACCAATACTTAGTGGGTGATCTACCATTCTAAAAGCAATGTTCTCATGATAGAGTAAAAACTATAAGAAAAGCAATTTATAATTTGGAAAATGTGCATATTTTAGGTACGAAACTATTTGTATGTAATCTATGCTTGAGAATCATTAACATGAAAAGGATGACCTACCAAAATGGAAGAACTATCATAAATATAGAAGTGTAACTTGCTAGAAGAAGATTTTTTTACCATGGAAAAACTTTCTTTGGCATGAAGTTTTCCATTAACAAATTGGTCATACTTTTCACTAAGATATGGAGCGTGATCAAAGATGAAAAATGGGTTGTCTTAGTGGTAGAGTGAAAACAATCATAAGTCTATATACAATGCTATTTTTTTGTGGATCATACTATTTCCTCACTTTATTTTTTTTAACTTGTTATTTTCTTAAAGGACAAGTAAGATAGTAACTTGGCGACTATTTTAAAAAATGATTGTAAATCTAACAAATCAAATAATATCTATTGGAAACTAATAATTTGGAATGAGGATCTATTAGATGTGTGGCTCTCTTTAGGTTAAGCACTTCAAACCCTTCGCATTTTTTTCTATCAAATGAATATTCTTGCCAAAAAAAGTTATGGATCTATTAGGCTATTAGATTATACTCTCAAATACTAAAGTTAGTTTTCTAAAAGAAAATATATAGTTCTTACAAGCAAAAAGATAACAAGAATATTAAGTACATAATTGTTTACTTTTGGTTATTTTGTAGCCATATTGACCAATATAATATTTCAATTTTTCATTAGTAATGAATCACTAATATGGAAAAAAAAATATTTTTAATGAAAGTCAAACATTAAGTTTATTGAACCTTTTCATTAGTGATTATACAGTGATATTATTATTATTATTTTCACCCTCATGGGGATAACTAGTAGGAGAATACCCAACAAGAAGTTTTGTTCTTGCTGAATTTACTTGGAGGTTACAGATAGGATTTCTTGTTGGGGATAATTTCTTGGATGGACAAAGGAATCTTTTATGTGGGACAATAATCCTTAGTGAAGTAGACAGGGAATGATATATCTAGCCTCCATAATTTCTCTTATATGCAGTCTAGTTGTGTGTTGTCTGACCAACTTGGATGAATGATATGTATATTCCTAATTTTTTGCACACAAAGTTTGCATTGAAATTAGGACATGGTTCAAAGTTTTCCATCTTGATATTCTAGGAGCATCTGGGTCATTTTTTGAAGTTTATCACTGAGTGAACATTGTGGATTACATATAATTTTATGCTTTTTTGGATTCTATCATCAATCAACTCTTTATTTAGTTAAGCATTTCAAGCTCTAGAACTCTCTTACAAAGTTTTTCTTTGTCAAATGAATATGTTTCTTAAAAAAAGGCATGGACTAGTTAGCCTAGTAGATCATACTCTCTAATGCTAAAGTTAGTTTTCTACAAGAAAAGACAATTCGCCAATGTAAGAAGATTACAACAAATATGTAGCTAACTATTTACTTTTAGGCATTTTTTAGCTAGAGAGTGACAAATATAATATCTTCTTTTGGCATGATTAATGAACCTTTAATATCTAATAAAAATATTTTTAATGAAGGCCAATAATATATTTTGTTTAAACTTTTTGTAAGTGATGGTGCAGGTTATGCAAACATATTATAATTATTATTCTAACCTACCAAGGAATAACAAGCAGAATAATACCTTACTAGAAGCTTTGTTCTTGCTTAATTTTCCTAAGGGCTGCCCAAATAGGATTCCTTGCTGGAGAGTATCCTTGAATGGGAAAAAAATTCTTTATATGGGAATATAGTTCTTATTGAAGTCGGTAGGGAATCATTTATCTAGTCTCTATAATTCCCCCTTTACCAAAGCTAGTTGTGTGTTGTTTGGCCAACCTAGATAGATGACACACAAACACACACACACACACACACACACACACACACACACACACACACACACACACTTTTTCTTAATTATGGGATGAAAAAATATTAAAAACTTTTGCACACATATTTTGAGTTGACATTAGGACACATTTTTCATATAATTATTAGTTTATCATCTTGATATTCTAGGAGCTCTCAGGTTATTTTTTTAAGCTTATTTTTTTCTCAGGACATTAGGAGCTCATGGGTTGACATTAGGAGCTCATGTGTGTTTGTATGTATATATACCTAATGTTTCTTAATTATGGGATGAAAAAATATTAGAAAATTTTGCACATATTTTGAGTTGACATTAGGAGATGTTTTACACATATGGCATAAGTTTTTCATATTTATATTGTAGGAGCTCATGGGTTATTTTTTGAAGCTTATTTGCTTCCTTAGGGACTTTCTTATTTCCTAAACTTTTTTTCCTTCATTATACTTTTTGAAAGTTTATCATTGAGTAGAAATTATGGATGAGATAGAATTTTATATTTTTGGATTCTAGCAATGATTGGATAGAAGTGAGTTGGATAATTTTTGGTCATTGTACCAAATTGACGAGGATGTGATAACAAGTTAACTCTTGCTTGTGATGAAGAACCTTGATATAATTTTGTCTACCTGCCTCCTTTCTCAAAGCAATCCTACCTTGGTGAGTTCTACTCACAATTGGTTATGGCTAGTAGAGGAACCTTGATACATCCTTAAATTATATAAAAAAACCTTTATTTAATTTTTCAAAGCCATCCTACTTGTGGAATGTCCATTGAAACCTTTAAGCTAGGTGGGACTAGAGAATTTAAGGATGTAAGATCTCAAATGAATCAAAAAAAAAAATCATCGAAAACAGTGATTGATATCATGTATGACATAAGGCTTCTCTACTCATATGCACAAGAAAAAAGCTGTGATGTAGAAGTCTTCTCAAATTACTATTTTTTTTCTACCTCTAAGGGAATAGAGTGGGGATGATATAATAATGGAACTACTAGTTTTCCCTTAGGAGAATGAAATCACAAAAGAGTTGACTAAAGTTCATTCAATATAAGTAAAACATGCTAGAGTAGTTTCTTCTAAATAGGAAGATAAAGGTAGGAAAGAGTGCCCACAACTTATTGGAGGTTAGTGAAATTGAATTGGAGAGGTATTTTATACCTATTTTGATATGAGATGCTGAAGTCCTACAGGCTATTCCCTCAATAAAAGAGTTATAAGTAATGCTTGATTTAAATGAACTTGTTATTTCAACTCACAATTTGTAGGAGTTTTACCTACATTTTAAAAGAATAAATATTTTGACAATGGATGAAAAATAACCATCATCCTCTCCCTCATTCTTTTTGTTGGAACCTCATCACTCACTATTGGAGACAAAATATTATGCAAGATCATAGATTTGAGGAGACAATTGAGTTGGTGGACATTATTTTATTATTCATACATACTAATTGGAAATTTCATAGCTGCTTATTATCATTTAAACTTATGCAAATGATTATTATTGTTCATAATATCAATACTTGTACAATGAACAAGTTATTAAACTATAAGAGGTTGACAAAATTTGAGTGAATGCTGAATATACTACAAATTAGCATGGAAAGATGTACTCTTTAAAGGCAATTATAAGGGTGACCAATAACTGGATGGTGAAGATCATGAAAGGTGCAATGATGGTGGCTACAAATTGAAAAACTATGGGTTGTTACTCATGCAAAAGTCTAGTTTGATTTTGAAATAATTTCCAATGGAAGTATTTATTACTCTATGATAATGTTTTCTAGTTAATGGTATTTGAGCATTTATTTTATAGACCATAAAGCCTTTGTGTGTATTTTATTATATGGAATATGTAGTCTTTGTATGTGTTTTTAGGCAAGATATGAAACATTAGTATGTATTTTAATAGGTGGGCTATGGAATTTTTTATTTCATTTTTCTATATATGGATGACTAGTATTAATATCTCATACATAGAAAATTTTCATAGTGTGTTTTTTATTTTTCCAAACAAAGGTAGTTGATTGATTTTGATATAAATGTAGCTTGATTGGATGATAAATTATTATCATTAATTAAATCACAAATTATCTAGTCAATCATAAGCTATATGACTTGGAAATATTAATTATGTTAGATAGAATTGAGTTGGCTATTACATCCTAGATATCAAATATTGATGTACGGAGTGATTGATGTGCTTTTTACAATTATCCTAGATATAATGATTGGAATTTGAAGAACATGTCTAAAAATTTATGATAGACTAGTGTCTTAAATAGTTATACTAAATTAATTAGTGCCTTAAGTAATTATCCCCACTAATTAGTTTAGTGAATAAAATGTTTGGTATCCAAATTGTTTACCTATAATTTTTGGTGTCTAAAGTAATTACCATAGGTTAAGTTGTTTAGTTAGATTAGTTCCTAATGTGATAATAAATTATTTTAGATTATTTATTATTTGAAATAGTTATCATAGATAGAATAATTTATTTAGATAGATTTCTCATGTCCAAAGTAGTTATCCTAGATTTAATAGCTTAGTTAACCCAATGTCTAGTGTCCAATGTAGTTCATGTTATATGGTATCCAAATATGTTTTCTAAATGGAGTCGTTTAGATAGTAATTATATTGATATCTAGTCCTTCAAATAGTTATCATATATTATCTTGTATTTGAAGTAGTTATTTCACATTAAAGTATTTAGATTGTAATTGTGTTGATGTCTAGTATTTGAAATAGTTGTTCAATAAGTATTTTACCACAAAGACATCAAATCATCTTTGCATTAGGTTATTTGCAAGTTCATTCCTTTTAGACTACTCATCAATTATCCTTTATGATTACTTTGTTTGTACATTATTATCCTATGGCCTTAGGTGTAATAAAGATCAAGAATTAATATGGTTTATAAATATTTATATTTTTGTCATTATAAGTGTCATACTTATACAATTAACATATGTTTCTCTCAAATCTTATTGGTGAGAACTATATGAGGATAAAAAACTAAAAAGGTTGTCATCACTTAGTGAGTTACCATATACTCATGCATGTCTTATAGATCATCTATTAATACCATTCGTAGTGATGATGTGACTCATGCACTAAAGATAAAATCCTTTTGAGAATGTTTTATTGAATATCTACATCAATTAAAAACTAATTCTTCTAAAACCTATACATTTTAGTGACATGTAAAATTATTCTTATTTTTGGCTTCATGAACATCATACTTATAATGATTAATATATCTTAATTTTGAGTTTTAAGGTATAGATTTGTCTCAAGTATCATGGTCAGAATAGTTATCACCTTCTTTCAACCATATCTATGAGTGAGTTTCATGGTTTATCTATTATTATCCACCATGACATGTAAAAAAATATCAATTGTTAAATCCCTAATTTTAGTTCAATTTAATCACAATATCCATCAATTTTTATTCCATAACACAAATCAATCATTAATCAATCAAAAGACTATTATGCATCACAAAAATCACAAGTGCATAACCATAGACCTCAATTTTGCCCGATATTGAGGAAAAATTAATAAGATACAAGAGAAAAAATCTTATAAAACTTGGATTCCCAATGATATCCCTTATGAGAATATTGGACAAAAATTCTAATCACATGCTATTTTGGTTGATTTTCTAGGATCTACCATAGAGAGAAGGGTTCGTGAGTTGTACCCCTAACTTTAGGATTTAGCATATATCTTGCATAACTTGCTTTATTGTAGATCCCATAGGAGTGCCAAAATATGCTCTTAGGGTTATTTTCTATGCTTTGCTTTTAGCTTGCTACTTGGAGAAGCAGAAATCTCCATTAGACTTTTTCTCTTATTTCTTTTATGCTTTGGAATTTTAACATTTTTCTAAGTAGAAAATTATGATTTTTGAAAGATGTTGTGACTTTGGCCTTGAGCTTTTGGTCATGACTCTAAAAAAGTGATCATAGCTTTGTGATACATCCTAATCTTTTTGTAATACAAAATCATGATACTAGGAATAACCACATAAACTAGTTAGTCTTGCATATAACATGGTCATAACACCAAGAATGATCATGATACTAGGAATGTTCTCTCATGTACATCATATGGTCAAGACCATGAAACATAGGAATGACCATGACACTGAGAATAGTTTTCCTTGTATATAACATGTCCATAGTATTGAAAATGGTCACAAATTTTCCTTAATTTTTCTCATATACAACATGCCTATGATACTAGGCATGGTCATGGCACTGAGTAATTAACTTGTTCATAAAAGTCATGGTTTTTGTTTTCTCTTGAGGACAAGAGTCATATACTTGAAAATGGTCATGCTTAAGTAATATCCTCTATAACATTATGTGTCTAAGTGTCATTATGTTGAATATTTACCACATGAATACTTGGTTACTATGATATAAAATTAATATCACAACTATTGAATTATTATGAGATAAATATGACTACAACTTCATGGTAATATCATAGCCACAAAGAATATATTACATAGTTGAAGAATTATGCTAAAGAGGTAGTAGAGTCATAGTGTACAAAGATTATCATAACTAATTTAGCTAAGAAATAGATGTCGAAACTACTTGATGACTCATAAATCACTAAGTTTCCAAATATCTTCAAAAATATACAAATTTCATGACTATTCATCAAAATTCACTATAACTTCAAAATAATAAAAGTAATCCAATTATGTCATATTCTTATATATTATCTAATATCACAAAAAATACTTAAAAATATTTGATAATAAAATAATTATTCATTCTCAAGCAATGACTTACTCCTTAATAAAAATATTCTACTATATTATCTCAAAAAATATATATTTTTGTATTACTATGTTTGAGTGTCATAGTGTATCAAAATAATGAAGCATTTTTTGTGTGGACATGTTGATAATTATGGTGTGGTTTGAGTTTCACTATTATATTTATG
The DNA here is from genome assembly GCA_029783825.1 of Sapria himalayana. NCBI lineage: Eukaryota > Viridiplantae > Streptophyta > Magnoliopsida > Malpighiales > Rafflesiaceae > Sapria > Sapria himalayana. Next base: position 29,395 of record JAREIK010002246.1, on the reverse strand, counting down.
ATAAATTGGATGAGTATAATTATTCATGTGATGAGTATATAATATTTATTAGATAATACATAAGAAAAAAAAAATCTTTGAGTTACCTTTCTAGGAGTGCTACATTTAATATCCATAGCTATACTTCCTCGCTACCATCGATACCCTATGTTGTCCATGTTATCTTTTTAGTATATGGTTTTACGTTCTTCTTGGATGTTGTATCTTTGGTGGGAGCCATAGCTCTTTCTTTAGTTCTAGTATGACCATTTTCTTCATATATCCAAAAATCATGATACTTAGCACAACTAACTTTAATTTTTAGTTTCTTTTTGCCCATTTTATTTTGTAACTCCAAAGTTATGGTATTGTGCATGGCTATGACATTATCTTTTAGCTTCTTGTAATCTATTTCTTTTTGTAACTCCAAAGTCATGAAACATTTTATGACCATGGAATTGTCATTCATTTTCTGATGAGAGATTTCATTTTATAACAACAAAGTCATGGCAACGTTCTCGACCTTGACTTTGTCATTAATCACATCTTTTAGAAATTTGATGTGAGTCATGTCTTTCTCACTTATTTTCTCAGCTTTTTAAAACTTGTCTATGCTAGATTCCTTTGAAATTATGACTTCTAATATTTCTATGATATTATAATAGTCATCTTCCTCTTTTTTGTAACTCCAAAGTAGTTCTTCCATATCATTTTATTCATCTTCGTCACTTTCATAGCTTCAAAGTTGCTCATTCACATCATCTCCCTCATCTTCATATGACCAATAGTCCTCTAAAAACCCTTCCATCAAAAGTTGACTTTCTCATGCATTTACATATGGAGGAGATTATATATTCTTTAATAGCCCATCTCATCATCATATGGTCTCCTTAAGCATATATAAAGATTTAACTTTACTTATTTCTTACCAATACAGAGAATAAACTCCTCCTTATTGATATTAATACGGGCTTGTGAAGTGACCAAAAATTGGCACCCTAAAATTAACATTGCATCTTGACCTTCTTCCATATCCAATATAAGAAAATTTGGTGGAAAAATAAAGATATCAACCTTAACCAACACATATTCGATAATACCAATTGAGCACCTAATTATTTGATCAACCATTTGGAATGAGAGAGAGGTTGAGGTAATTTTTTGAGACTCAACCTTCATGCAATTTACAAGGGCATTAAGTTGATACTTAATCTCAAGTCACATAATACCTTTCAAAATGAGTGATCTTTTATTGTACAAAGTATCATAAACTTCCATGATCCTTCAATTTTCTCAGAAGTATTCCATTGAATAATTACACAATATATTTTGGTCATATATATTATCCCATATATTTCCAACTTCTTATGATTCATGATGTGTTTCATTAACTTAATAAAGTTTAGCATTTGAGCTAGAGTTCTAGCAAATGATTATTGCCACTTTGTTTTGTTGTCTAATTTTATTGGTTAGATAGTATCTTAAGAGATCTTTTGTGAGAGTATCTCATTAACAAAGATCTGTAGACATAAAATGGTTGCTGCTGCTCACCAACATGAAGAATGAACCCTCTTTTCTTGACATCAATAAGAACTTGTCTAATTGGCAAATATGATCATCCCAAAATTAAAGGTGTATAATTATCTTTTTTCATATCCAATACATTAAAATTTACTAGAATATAAAGATAATGACCTCAACCAATATATTTTCAATGATCTCATCTAAGTGCTTAATTATTCGACTAGCAATTTGGAGTGAAAGACATGTCGATATAATTTTTTTGAGATTCAATATTCAAACAATTGATAAGGGTATCATGTTTACACTTAATCTCATGTAACATAATGCCTTCAAAAATTTTCATTTCCAAAGATACAAAGTAAAGTAAACTTTTTAGAAAGCTTTGATTTTTTCAAATGTGTTCCTTGAATAATCATACTATACTTCTCAGTCATATTTATTATCACATGCATATACATTTTTTTACCAATCATGATATCTCTCATAAACTTCATATAATTTAGTATTTAGGCTAAAGCTTTAATAGATGATATATTTCCTTCTAGTTTATGGAATATGTTGAGACTTTTTTCAAAGTGTTCATCCAATTTTCTCTTCCTAAAAACATTATGGAAATGTAAGATTCATCAAAAAATTTTCTGTATCTTTATTTTAATTCATTTGTTTATGTCCATAGCATTTGGTAACCTGTATTCTCTCATATATTTCTTCATTTACTTCATTTACAACTTGGGTTGAAAGTTGGTCTTACACTTCCACATGAGTCATGGCTTTGTGAGGTGTCACAACATTACATCCTTCATTTTGGAAACATTTTTAGTGGAAGCCATGATTTTTGGGAAACTCTCAATGGAAGTTGTGATTTTTGGCAAAATCACGATGCTATCACCTCTATAATTTCTAGAATACTCTTGCTCAACGAGTTTCCCCTCAAACACTTTTCCACTTCAAAGCAATATAGATAATGCACTTTTTTTTAGGATTTTCCTTAATATCACTTGGTAGTTCATTAACTTTTATCCCTATGTCGATAACATCAATTATCTAAATAGATTCTTTATATTATTTATTGCTGAACTCATGTGATCCAATCTCATTTCAAGCCTCTCCATCCTAGTCTTTTTGTTACTATTTCTCTTTATTTGTTCTATCAATTTGACATTTATACTTTCTTCTAGAGTTAACTTCTCTTCTCTTCTTAGAGGTTAACAATTCAAGATTGATAAAACTTGATTATTATAGCTTACTAAATTGTTCCCGAAGTTTCTCAAAGTTACCCAATATTCTCTAGCCCACTCTCATAGCCTCTGTACAAAAAGTATTTATTATTTTTTATATTTGAATGGTAATGCATTGAAACATTATTATTAGGTTAAAACATGCAACCTTTGCTTTTCAATCCAATAGTTTCTTCTATTTGATAATGTAATCTAAGTTCATTATTTAATGTAGTTGTAAAATGATGATTTATTCTTATCCTTTTTTCTTTTTCTCTTGGGTTTCAAGCTTTCTTTGGCATGCCTTAATTTTTACTTCAATTGTAGTGAAGTAATCCAACTCAAATACTCAAGCTTGTCTTCTCCCAAAGGAATGATCAGTTGAAGTTTGATAATTATTCTTTACTAGCTCCTCAAATAAGTCACTACAAGAAAATATTCATTTAGTTAGGAAATTTTAGCTAGGGATTAATCCCTAGCTAAATTACGAGGGATTAGCTAGGGAATAGCAATATATTTATGATTTTTCATTGAAATAAAAATATGTAATGGATTAGCGATAGAATATTTTTCGTAAATTCCATTCAAGAAAAACAGGGAATTTAGCTAAGGATTTAGTGACAGAAAATTTTTGTAAATTTCGCTCAAGAAAGCGGGGAATTTAGCGATGGATTAGTGATGTAAGTTCTACTTAAGAAAAGCAGGAAATTTAATGATGGATTTAGCGACGGAATTTCCCTATCTAATAAAATCCGGGATTTAGCAATGAAATTAGTGACAGATTATCTCTAGCTAATAAAATTCATAATTTAGCGATTGATTTTTCATATCTAATAAAATCTGGAATTTAGTGACGGATTTAGCGAAGATTTCTCATAGCTAATAAAATCCATAATTTAGTGAGAGATTTCTCCTAGCTAATAAAATCTATAATTTAGCGATAGATTTAGAGAGGGAATTTTTCTATCTAATAAAATCCATAATTTAGTAATGGAATTAGCGATAAATTTTTCCTAGCTAATAAAATCCATAATTTAGTGATGAAATATAGCGACAGATTTCTCATAGCTAATAAAATTCAGAATTTAGCTATAGATTTAGCCACAAAATTTCTTTAGCTAATAAAATCAGTAATTTAGTGATGGATTTAGCGACGGATTTTTCCTATCTAATAAAATATTGAATATAACTATAGATTTAGAGATGAAATTTTTATAGCTAATAAAATATGGAATTTAGCTATAGAATTTCCCTAGCTATTTATATCCGGAACATAGCGATAGATTTCAGTGATGGAATTCCCTAGCTAATTACATCCAAAACATAGCTACGAATTTTAGCGACAGAATTTCCCTAGCTAATTACACCCCAAAATGTTGTGACGGATTAAGCGACATAATTTCTCTAGCTAATTACATACTGAAAATAACGACCGATTATAGTGACAAAACTTCTCTAGCCAATTACTTCCTAAATATAGCGATAGATTTTTGTGACGGATCTTCCCTGGCTAATTAAATCCAGAATATATCAATAGATTTAGCGACAGAACTTTCCTAGCTAATTAAATCCAAAATATAGCGGATGGATTTAGTGACTCAACTTCCCTAGCTAATTAAATCCCAAACATAGCGATGACATTTCCCTAGCCAATATTTAATTATTTATTTTTATTTATTTATTACCAGTTATAATATTTTATTTAATTCTGTTTATTAAATGTATATTAATGGTCAATAGATGAGCAATCCTTGAAAAATACATTCTCCTCATAAAATCATAAAAAAATTATATTACAAATAAATAATTTTAAAAAATAAAAATACAAAAAAAATTATATTAATAACGACTAAAATAACTATTTTTATGATGTATTAATTTTTTAAAAAATTATACAAAAAACTTTTCTAAAATTTTAAATTAAGAAACTTAAAAATTTGTATTAAAGTAATATTAAATAATAAATTCAATAAGTATAATAACTTTTTTGATATTTTAAAAATTAAATAACATACATTAAATTTTCTACTAATATAAATGTAAATTAATTCATTGTATGATAAAATAGAAAATATTTTTAAAATATATGAATTGACAAATAAACTAGTAAATATTAATATTATTATAAGTATAAAAAAAATTTTATGATTATATAAAACTTTAAAAAAATAAATAATACAAATTTTTAAAATCTTGAAATATAAAAAAAATATAATTTTTTTAATAAAGTTAAAAGAAAATAAATTACTATTTATAAATAAATACATATAGATGTTTGCTCCTACTAAAATTTATAAGAATTAAACAATTGAATAATATTTTTACTGTTAGCTTTTAACAATAAGTTTTTATTAAAATAATAATTATAACTTTTTTTAATTATCTTCTCACTTTAAGTAATTTTTTGAATTTTAAAAATTATTAATGATATCAAATAATATGAAATTTTATTCCTTTAAAATTATTTTATATTATCTTCGTAAAAATTAATATGAACTCTTAAAAATTTATAACCATAAAATATAAATTTTTATATATTTTTTAACATTAATAGTATTTTATAACTTTTTGGTAGAGGTGTCAAACGGGCCGGCCTGGCCCGTTTTTTTAGGGCACATTCGTGCTACCGTGCCGGGCCGGGCACGGCACGGTTACTGTACAGTGCCGTGCCCGGCCCGGTTTAAAAAGAGCCGGGCACGGCCTGGCCATATAGGCCAAGGCAGAGGGAGACCCGAGATTCTAGACCTAGTGGCAGAAATTTTTTTTTAAATTTTATATATTGTAATTCTTAAGTGTACAGTATTAAAATTAAATATAAATATTTTTAAAAATATTAAAAATAAAAATTAAATAAAAAAACAAAGTTAAGAAATTTTTTTTATCAAATTCTAATTAGTTTAACTTTTATTATATTTATTAATTATATACTAAAGATATTAATTTTTAAAATAAAATTTAAATCATAAAAAAAATGAATCAATACGTTATGTTAGTAAAAATAAAAATTAAAAAAAAATTAAACGACACAAATAAAAAATTACCAATCATCCATTTGAAACCGAAGGTCCGAACAAAACAAGTATCAGTTTCAACACAACGTACAAACAAAGCGTACAAATACAATCAATAAAAAAAACATCGAAAACAAAAAACAACAGATTATCATAAATCGTCAATCGGCATATCATGAGAATCATCAGCCGCAACATCAAGATCAATATCATATTGATCATCATCATCGGCAATCAACTCCTCCGCCATCGTAGTGGATGTGGATGCGACTGCAGTGCCAGTTCCAGTCCCAGCTCCAGCAAGATCAAGGATGCTAAACCTCGATTCCTCCCAATCCTTCAAACAAGCCAAGGCCTCAACCATATCTGGACGTAATCTCGATCTCCTATCCGAAATTATGTTCACTGCAACAGAAAAAGTAGACTCCGATGCTACGCTCGATACCGGAGGAGTCAGTAGATCCCATGCCATCCTAGATAGCACGGGAAAGGTGAACTCATATGATTTCCATCACTATAATAAATCAAGATTCTTAGTATCAGAATGTGATATGATTGAGCAGTAATCGGTATCTAAGTACCGAGACAGCTTGCTCCTATGTGATGGTCCACCCCTTCGTTTCCCCCTCGCTAGCTGAATAGAAAAATCATCATCTCCGAACAAGATATCAATGTCTGTAATCACAGTCTCACCACCACCACCACCATACCTAGTATCGTAGTATGTGAACAGGTCAGTCAACTTCTCGTGAATGAACCCTTCAGGTGGCTCTTCCAGGTTCATGCACGAGGAAATGAAAGTCAGGGTGTTTTCTACCCCTTCCACCTTAACCCTAGGGTCCATGCATGCAACGAGGCAATAAAGAGATGGAACAGTGGACCAGTACTTCAAGTACTTGGTCTCCATCTCTGCAACCATATGGCTAAGCATCGGGTCAGCTCGATACTTTCTAAACATGCTACTAATGTTGCATATGCACCGGAGTGCAATGCAAGTGGTGGGCGTATAAACCGATGACCACATGTTCGTAGTGCCATAAAATATCTTCAAAAATTTCATAAATGAAATTTTTGAAGCCCAGTCAGTGTCGTCAATAATAAGTTCGTCACTCTTACTATTGACGTAGTCGGATATCACGTGTTCGTATCCAACACATGATTCCAACATCAGGTACGTGTAATTCTAACGATGTTTCACATCCGATTGGAATTTCTTCTTCTTAAGATTCGCAGACAAACATAGACTACCAAACTCTTGTTGTCTGCGAGGAGTGCGAATATATTTTAGTGCATTATGTATATTATCCAACGCGGGGGAACACACCTTCATACACACTTGAACAATCAGGTTAATCACGTGACACATAAATCTGACATGAAAGATCTTTCCTAATGGTGCGCCTCTAATATTCCTAACAAACATATTGATTGCTACTCCATTATTAGAAGCGTTATCAAATGTGACACTAAAAATTCTATTTTGAATTTTATATTCCCTAAAGATTTTCATCATACACTCAAAAATGGCCGGGCCATCATGAGGATGAAGAATCTCAGTGAATCCTAAAATTTTTTTTATTGATTGTCCAGTTAGAATCTACATAGTGACTCATGAGACATGCATAAGAAGAATCATCGTGACTTGTCCATATATCAGACGTCACGGACACCACTCCACTATATGCCATAAATTCCTTAATTATTTTTTGTTTTTCTAACATATATATGTTTAGTATGTCATTCCTAGATGTGGACCTAGGAATCCTACAATAAGAAGGCTGAAAATAAGTCTGCATGATGCGCACTACCCTTGGATCTTCCGAAAATCTGATCGGAAGACCCATCAATGTGATGAGTCTGGCCATGCCGTCTCTACTCAACTCGCTGGAGTATAAGAAGGGAGTCAACTTTGAGACTGAACTCGATCCAGTCTCAAAAAATGTAGTGCCAAGTTGGGTTTGCCTAGGATCTAAGGGTCCATGTTTTTTGGTACATAATTCGGCATGCCTCTTAAGGTGCCCAGTCCCAAATAAACTCTTGCATGTTAATAGTCCCATACAATATTTGCACTGTGTCATTTCTTGTTCCTCGCCCCTAACATTTTTTTTGTGTTATGATTTTAAAATGAGTCTAAACTACAGAAGTCCTAGTTTTTTGTTTTTTATAACTTTGGGTTGAGACGACTGGAGAAACCAATGTTTTAGCAGTCTTAGACCTCTGTGTAATATTTTCATTTTCCAAATTTAAATACGTGTCAGGTGTATTTGTCATTTTTTATGATTTTTATTTTTTCTTAATTTTTTTCTAGAGAGAGAAACTATAGAGAGAGAAAGTAAAAAAAAACGTAAAATAAATTACCCGGTAAGAGCAGTGAGGTCGGTCACGTGCACGGTGCACCGCAGCAAGCTCTAATGATCAAAACTCAAGTCGAGTTTCACGAAAATCCAAGCCGAAAGCAAAATCCTGAAGCTCGAGAGAGAGATGCACGGTTTATGTGAGAGAGAGAAAATTTTGAGAGGATATATGTTTTTGAAAAACATAAATGTTATTGAAAGAGGGATAGAATTTATAGAGTATAGATATTAATTTTTTATAAAAAAGATATTTTTTTATATTTTATTTAATTTTTAATAAATATTTATGGGGCTGAATCACGAGGACAGTTGGATTCTGCCCTCCTAGCCGTTGGAGGCGAATCCAACAGCTGAAATTAAAACTATTTGAAAAAATTTTTTTTTTCCCGTTGGGATTGGGTCGGGAGTCGGGATCGTGGGTCGGGATCAAATCAGACCCAACTCACGGTCTTTTTTTCGGGAGGGGCCAGGTCACGCACACGCGTGGCCGCGTGAAACCGACACGGGAAGAACCCGTGCCGGCGTGCCGTGCCACGGGCCGAGCCATGCCGGGTCAGGCAAGGCACGGCCCGGGCCAGGCACGACACGTCACGACTCGTACCAAACCCGGGCACGGCACGCGCCCGGGAACGGTTTTTTAACGTGACGGGCCGGCCCAGGCACGGCCGAACCATGCCGTGCCCCGTGCCGGGCCGGGCTGGCCCGACCCGGTTGACACCTCTACTTTTAGGCGAGTGGCCATAAGACAAATCATCATTTCATTTATGTCTTATTATATAAAGTTTGTTAATTTTGTACCAATTTGATATTTCTTTTATAAGGCTAAACATATATTTTTTTAATTATTTATATATTTATTGTTTAATTAATATTATAATAAAAAAATTATAAGGTGTTTGTTTTTCATGCATGCCTTGCTACACGCACATTAATTTTGTTGAAAAAAAATTTGAAAGTAAATAAATTTAATTAGTCTTTTTAAATTTATATATATAATTTGTTTATTTAATGTTTTAATAATTAAAATTATAAATAATTTGCTAAAATATACATTCACTTGTCGAGATGCGATAATCTCTAACAAGTGAAGCGAACCTCCACATTCGGCCATCTATCTCTCGACACTGATGCATCAACATATAATCGAGGTTTAAGTTTTAATTTCTTATTTGATTTGAGGTACGTTTTATACATTTATTCTTCATCGATTATCTTGGATTGCTTAATCGAAGATTAAGCTTATGCGTATTAATTCTGTTATTTATTGTTTCCAAAATTCTTCTCCTTTATTCACCGTGGTTTGCTTGGATTGCGTATATATACTTAATCATATATATACTTCATGCATTTGTGATATAATGCGTTGTCATTGTGTGGATTTTGATGGTGCACAGTAGGTATGCCAAATTAATAACTACTTCAATATACACAACTATATACAGTATACAAAAATAGTATACATAATTATAAGTATATTTTATATGAGTGTATTTACACATAACTATATCTATATAACTATAAAAAATAGTATACGTAAACTATTTAAACACAACTATATCTATATAATTCGAATTTCTTATATAAGTATATTTTACTATATCTATATAACTATAAAAACAACATATATAAACATAACTATATATAAATATAACAACGTATATTTAATATACATACATACATACATACATACATATATATATATATATATATATATATATATATATATATATAACTATATATAAATGTATTTAATAATATGTATATAAACATATTACTATTATAAACAGTATACATAAATAGTATAAGGTATGCCGACTTGATATCTACATCAATATACATAACTATATATAAATAGTATACATAAATAGTATACAATAAACATAAGTATATTTTATATAAGTGTATTTAAACATAACCATATATCAATACATAAACATTACTATATATAAATATAACAATGTATATTTAACACACACACACACACACACAACTATATATAAATGTATTTAACAATATGTATATCAACATATTGCTATATATAAATGTATTTATTTATAATTATATATATTTATGTATAACTACTTATAACTACTTGTGTGAATATATTTATATATAATTATAATTTTGTATATACTTTTTGCTTGATCCTCTCTCTTTTTTTGTGTGTGGTTTTTTTAGGGTTTAAGGCCTTGGGACCCCGGGTCAGAGTAGGTAATGCCCCTCTGCCTCAATAATATGATAGAGCGAACTGACACCCTGGGGAGCATATCTGGCATCCCTGAGGATCGAACTCGTGATCATGAGCTAAGATTATTGGTTTTCTTTGTCAACTGGACTATCATGATCTTGGGTCTCTTGTTCTTTGTGAGTCAACAAACTATATTGGTAGCGCTTGTAGTGTTACTTCGTGAAGCTGCATGTTCTAGGTGCGCAGTGTGGAGGTTTGTGGTGTGTCCAACGATGATGGTAGATTGTTTGAATGTAATTGTATAGAGGAAGTGCAAATTCTGGGTATCTTGAAGCAATCTTGCATTGTTGAATTCTATGGGCACCAGATATCATCTAAATGGATTCTTTCTGCTGATGGAAACCCCATTGGGCGCTCATTTAAGTATGCAATCTATATGGAATATCTTAGAGGAGGATATCTTAAGGCATTTTTTGTGCGCGCGCTCTCTCCCTCCCCCTCTTTTCTCTCCCCCCATTCTCTCTCTCTCCTCCATTTCTTTCTCTCCCCCAACATCTATCTCTCTCTCCACCCCATCTCTCTTTCTCTCCTCCCATCTCTCTCTCTCTCTCTCTCTCTCTCTATCTCTCTCTCCCCCATCTCTCTTTCTCATCCCCATCTCCCTCTCTCTCCCATCTCTCTCTCTCTCTCTCTATATATATATATCTATATATCTTGACGTGGGTTTCTGAAGAAGGCCATGTAATATGTGTGTGCTTGACTTTTTCTTACAGAGTTATATGGCGAAAATATCAAAAAATGGAGAAAAGCACATGCATGTGTAATTGGCTTTAAGCATTGCCTGAGATGTTGCAACTGCATTGGTAGAGTTACATTCAAAGCACATAATACACATGGACATAAAGAGCAAAAATATGTTGATCAATTTTCATAGTGAGAAAGAGGATGTGAAGCCAATTGTGAAGTTGTGTGATTTTGATCGAGCAGTTCCCCTCCGTTCACCATTCCACACGTGTTGCATTGCTCATAGCAGAATACTGCCTTCCGATTCATGTGTTGGAAAGCCTTAGTGGATGGCTCCTGAGTTTCTTTTGGCCATGCACCAACATATAATCTCTATGGCTTGGTATGATTTCTTTTTTTTTGTTTTCCATTTTGATTTATAAATGTGTGTGTGTGTGTGTGTGTGTGCATATATTATATCTCATTTTGGGTTTTCTCGAAAAACTAAAATTGATGTAAGTGAATTCTTAATATTATCATTTTAGTTTAATTTTTTAAGTATAATGTTTTTTTTTGATAAATTTTGACATTTTTGTTTAATACTATTTTGTTTAATAAATTATGTAGCTATATTTATAAATTACTCATCTAGGAATTTAGAGTTAAAGTTTATCATAATTATTATCAAACTATATTACCTAACTATAATTTTTAATCCCTCATAATTATTACTCATTAATGCCCTATTAGTTTTACTAATCTATACTTAACGAATATTCCATTCATATGAATTTTATTTTTTTATAAAATATGGTTTCTTGATGAAATTGTATTTGAGGTATTATTCAAATCACAATTAAAATCAAACAAGTATTTTTCTAATCCCTCAGGGATGAATATAAAAATAATGCCCTTAAAGTTTAATCTATTAAAATTTATGTAATTCTTAATTTTTGAATTGTTAAATTATTATTTATAATTTTAATCCAATTACTTTTTGGTCTATTCCTATTTTTTTTTCATTGTATGAATATTTTATTTTTCAATAGTTCTTTTATTTTATCATTTTAATGAGCTATTCTTATGTTATTTTTAATAAGTATATTTTTATTTTTTTTTCTTAGTCTTATTATTTATTCATCTCGCTATTTTTTTGTCACATTCATTTCTTGTACATATTATTTTTTGGTTGTATGACACTTAGTTTCATAATATATGAATGATCATGTAATTATTTTATATGATTTATTTTAATTTTTTGATATTTATCTATCACAAATAATGTTTGATCTTAGTTTCATTGATATTTTTTATTCTCAGTGGCATGTTCCCTAAAATGAGTAATTTATTAGCCTTAGCATTAATTAATAAATTATGATTTATATTAAATTGGTGATACATATATCATGATTGTATTTCAATCTCACATCCCACTTTTCTTTTATTTTGGTTTGAAATCGATGTGTGTGTGTACACACACCCACACACACACACACACATTTAACACACATAGAGACACATACATTTAATATATAAATATAAATATACATATAAATAAATAAATAAATATATATATATATATATATATTTATATATGTGTATATATATATGTGTGTGTGTGTGTGTGTGTGTGTGTGTAATCTTTTTTATTCATATTCTTTAATGTAATTTGGGTTTTCATTGAAATATTAGAATTTATAATTATTATCAAATTATATTTTTGGTATCATCAATCATCTAAGTCATGACTTGTAAGTTTTGTAAATATATGCATTTAACACACACACACACACACACACACATTAAATGTGTCTTTATATATACATATACATTTACACACACACACACACACACACACACACATATTTATCATATAAATATAAATATAAATATAAATAAATAAATATAAATATAAATATAAATATATATATAGATGTAATCCTCTTTATTCATATTCTTTTATGTAATTTGGGTTTTCATGGAAATGCTAAAATTTATAATTATTATCATCAAATTATTTCCTTGGTATCATTATCATCTAAGTCCTGACTTGTATGTTTTGTATGTATACACATTTAACACACACACACACACACACACACACACACACATGTTAAATGTGTGTGTGTGTGTGCATGTATAAATATGTATACACACACACATTTAATATATATATATATATATATATATGTATGTGTGTGTGTGTGTGTGTGTGTGTGTGTGTGAGTGTAATCCCCTATATTCATATTCTTAATTTAATTTTATGAGATGATCTTTTCATAGCAATATAACATGGGTGGATGTAACCTACATCGGTGATTGTAGGAAGTAGATGTGTAGTCATATTGATGCCTTCTTGTGGAATTGTTGATTTTACAAGTACCATATTATGGTGTACTAGAGCTTCAAATTGGCAAGCTTCTTGAGGTAACTTTGTGTATAATTTTATATGTATGAATTACTATGATTGTTTTGATAGAGTCATTTTCTTTTTCTCTCTTTTTTGAACATGAAAATAAACAGAGTGGCAAATGGCCCAGATTGACAGAAGAACAGGAAATGTTGACATCAACCAATGGGTCAAGCGAGACCAACACCAGCACCAGCACCATAACAGATGGTCCTGAAGGTGATGTAGCAACCTTGAGAGTTTTGGTGGACCTATTTTACAGATGCGCAGAAGATAATCCTGCTAACCGCCCCACGGCAACTGATATCTATCATTCACTGCTTGCACAATCCATCAACACCTGATCAAGAACACGCCAGAGATGTAACTTTTTTTTGATTATTCTAGAATTTTGATCTTGTTGGGTTAGAATTTATTTATTCTACAGGTTTCTAGCATGTGCCTGTTTGTGGCCTAACCATGATCTTCTCAACCTAATCGAAACCAAAACCATCTGCCATTGAAACCAAAGGCTCTAGGCTGGTTCCTGTCATGCCTATGCATACTCCTAGACATTGTATATGCATTTGCACATATGATATCTGTATGTATGTATGTATGTAATGAAATAGTTCATTCAGTATGCTTCATTGGTATTTTTCTTATGCCCACATCAATTCATGTGCGTGTTCAAATATTTTGGTATCTGTATATGTATGTATGTATTGGTCCTAGTGATTATATTTATGATCATTATTACTAATTTAGTCATTTTAATTATTTGGGCTGGGTGTAAAGATACTATTTTGGTAGATTTATGTTTTTGTATGCTAAATATTAATTAAAAATTATTTTTTATAAATTTGACTGAGTGGTTTAAATTTTTTACAGATATGATACTGCATTGTTCCTCATACAAAACTTGTATAAGTGATGTGATTTTTCATTAGATATTATGTGCTGTGACTCAGACAGCTTTGTCGTATAGAAAAATGGTGATCGGAGGAACAGAGGGAGAGGAAGCAACACCAATGAATGGATATATTATACTTTATGCACTGTCGGTAGATAAATTGATGAATAAGATGTAATAAAATTTTGTTATTCTTTGTTTCAATTATGTAAAATATTGAATTAAAATAAGTTATTAAATAATTTTATTTTTTGTTTATTATAAATTATTTATAGTTTCATTTTTTATTCAATTTGATATTAAAATAGTTAATATCTAATTAAAAATTATAAAATAAATTAAATCCTGAAATTAGTTTTGAAATTAAAATAGATAGGAAAAAATCCATTGCTAAATTAGCTAGGGAATTTTCCCTAGCTAATTTTGCAAGGGAAATCTTTATTTTAGTAATAGATTTTTCCATCGCTAAATTTATTTTGCTAGGGGCAATTTCCATCGCTAAAATTTAGCAACCAATACTTTAGCTTGTGAATCTTTCGTCGTTATTTTCATTTAGTGATGAAAAATCTCATTTAGCTTGTTAATTTAGCTAGGGAATTTGTCTTTGTTAGCAAGGAATTTTTCAGTCGCTAAATTATTAGCCAGGGACACTTTCTCTTGCTAAATTTTAGCAAGAAGTACTTTAGATAGGGAATTGATCCGTTAGTAAACCTGCCGCTATATCCCGTTTAGCGGCGGAAAATGGCCATTTAGCTAGGGAATTTTCCCTAGCTATATGAGATTTTTCTTGTAGTGAGTTTTTTTGAGAAGAAAATAAATATACAAATCTAGTTATAACTAAATTTTATATAAAAATACTAAAAAGTGAAGCGTAATATAAGCACAATATAATATATAAAAAATAAGAATATTTTTTGAAATTCAAAGAATCTAAGAATTGAAAAAACAATAGACTTTAAAATTTAGAATGTGATGAAAATTAATAAAAAAATATGTCTAAAGAATTAAAATTGCATTTCTTCATGAATGAGTCATGAAGAGAATCATGGGGGGGGGGGGGGGAGGGAATCCACTAAAATATGAGGAAATCTAATTGAAAAAAATTGAAGCATTTCAACTAATCATTAATAATTTCAATCTTGCACTCAGACTCACACAAATAAAAATGTTGTATATCAATTATCGATGAAACTTTTCTTCAACCCAATATCAATTGGTAACCATTTTCTAAGCTTGGTTGGATAAATTATTAGCTCTATGATGATCCATTTTAAATAAAATGAAATCTATCAAGATCTTATCAAGAATAAAACAACCATGCATTGAAGTTGATTGCATGAGTGATCATATTTCAATTATTCTAGCAAATATTAGTGTTTAGGTAATATATTCTCAAAATATGTGCTAAATTAGTTCATAGGGAATCAAGATACTATGCGACCAAATATTTTGTTTACTAGAGCCTTCAGAGGATAATGAGTCTTAGTAGTAATTAATATGTGTTTGATTGGAGACATTTCATGCTTCCAAGTATCATTTTGAATTGTATTTAGAATTCTTGTTTAAACTAATTACTTGGCTATACAAGTAGATTCTATGGAGGTAGTTCCATCATCAACATTAAACTATAATTTTAAGTTTGAGGCATGTGAAAATTTGATCATGGTGAAATGAAAACAAATTATTTGGCACTAAATATAATAGTTTTTTTTGGGTGATTTGGTATGCATATATTGATGTGTTTGTATGCATTTGAGCTCTAATTGGAGTAATCTCACTAAATATCTGTTTTGTGAAAATTTGATGAATATTAGTGAACTAAGAAGTATTTTGGGTGAAATGAGTATACTTTGTGGTGCAATAACTTGGTGGAAAAAAAGCAAAGGAGAGTCAACATTTTTTTCATGTCATGAGTTAGTTACACCTTTCACAAGCCTATTAAGTAGTTCTAGCATCCTTTCTTGGTTGTGACTCTACAAAACAATTTGTAATAATCTTTTTGCATCACAATTCTATCATCGAGTTATTATATTATTTCATTATGCAACACAATTTTTATAGCAATGACATTTTCTTAAAGTCATAGACGTACTATATCTAAAACACCATAATTTCCATGACTTTATTTTTACCTTGTAGTAACCAAATTTTCCACTGGTATAAAAGGTCATAACTTTTTCTAACACTACGACTTAATCAATATGTAGTCAAAATATAAAATAAAATTAATCACATTGATATTTTTTTTTTGTCGTGAATTTGTACTCCAAATGGCATTACTCCAATCATGGTATTTCTAGCTGTCATGATCTTGCACTCTTTTGAAAAAATACTAATTCTATGATCATTCATAACACCAAGACTTTTTGTTCTAGAGATAAATGCATAAGTCATGGTCATTTCAATGCCATGACTTTCTACTCCATATGAGAGTTACTTGAGTCAAAATAATCCTTATCATCATGATTTTTGTACTCCAAAAAATATTTGGATTTTAGAATGCATCATGCATCGTGGTCAATCCCCAACAAGTCATATTAAAGTGGGTTAATTATTTTTAGATGATTTAATATTTTATTTGTTCAAAAAAATTATTTCTCTGGGAAAGAGAAATAAGTAATTAAAAATATTTTGAAAATAAAATATAAATATTTTAAGTTAATGTCTATCAAAATTAGTCAAGAAAGTGACCGATTGTGAATATGGTAGCCACCTTTTATGTTATTTGGATTTTGATTACATTATGACTTCTTATTTGAGGATAATGGATTAGTCATAGTGGGAAAAGGAATGGTGTCTATTCTAGGGACTATGGATTAGTCAAGTTGGGTATTGGTGGAACATCAAGTTTGTTTAGCATCAGAGTATTTGTTTTGAGACAAACAAGGGATTCTGATTAAATTCTGATGTCCTAGATATTTTGATGAAATTTTTATTTGTTTGATTGTTGGGTGATATGGGTCATATATGAATACTAATAGGCTTTAGGTCACTAGATAAAGCTAAGAATAAAAGGGACATTTCAAGGATGATTCCTAATATAGGATTTGTTTGGATCACAAAAGTGTATTGTGAGAATTTACATGCACCAAATCTGAGTTACATAAGACCTAGATATGTTCATGTGAATTATTTGATTTCCACATGAAAATATATCGCACTTAATATCCAAAAGTAACTTAGTTATGGTAGACTAATCAATATAGCCAACGAGAGCCATACAACTATGTTGTTTTTGACTTATTCCTTCGATGAGATTGAGGTTAGTTGATCTGGATTACTCAAGTACTTAATTTGAAACAAGTAGAATTAACAAAATAATCTCATGTTAGTATCAATTTTATTTCATAACTCCCGAGATTGAGCAGATCAAAGAGAATTGATGAATTAAAAGTACAAATTGACTCTTTTAATGTAGTCACTTCTAAGAAATTAGAAGATCAAGGTGGAGCTTATGTATTAGAAGTAAAAGTTATACTTTTACTTCAACTACTCTTTAGGACATGTCATATCAAGGAATAGCTTATGACTTAGAAAAAAGATGAGTCTTAGGGAATTAATAGAGAAAATTTAATTTTTAGGAAAATTAAATTATCAAGAAATTATTTTTCATTTCTCATATTAGATGCGTTTAAATCATCACTAATGCACTGTATCTCATAATAATTTTAAAGTTAAATGTGCTTGGTTGTGATCAATACTGAGATGATTGACCAGTTTGGAAGTTTGTCATATGCATCTACCCAGAAGATAGAAAACAAGTGGGAGGAGTAAAATAAAAAAAAAGAACATCACAAGAATAAGAGTTAGAATCACACAAGAAAAAAAAGTGAAATAGCAAAAGAATAAGAAGGATAAAAAGAAGAAGAATAAATAGAATAAGAAGAATTAGAAGAAGAAGAATAATTATAAGAATAAGAATAAGAATAAGAATAACATGAAGAAGATGAAAAATAATGATATATACATAAGAAGAAGAACATGACTAGAAGGGGATAGAAAAGTCATGCAAGTCATATCATATGAAATGCTATGAATTGATTACACCTTTGGATAATGATATATTAGTTTTTCCAACTAGTATTGGTTGATGCTCTATCCATAGTAATAGAAATCTTCATATGCTATAATTCTACAACATTGTTGATATATTTATTTTATTATGTAATATTTTCTTTGGATACCAAGATTTCTTGGATTTGTAGCCAAACTAGTTTGAAATAATTTAATGGCAATGACTTTAATTTCATGTCACAGCAACAATGTTCATACTAGT
This sequence comes from Sapria himalayana, assembly GCA_029783825.1. NCBI lineage: Eukaryota > Viridiplantae > Streptophyta > Magnoliopsida > Malpighiales > Rafflesiaceae > Sapria > Sapria himalayana. The sequence goes on along the minus strand of JAREIK010002246.1, from coordinate 10,821 downwards.
TCTAAAAGTTATGGCAGACTCCAGAAATTATGACTTACTCTTTACAAAACTATATAATATTCAAGCTAAATTAGAGGCCAAAATAATTGCCCCAACTCTTGGCTCAAGAAATAAGCCATAGACACGACTATTCTTCAATACTGTGACATTAGGTAATAGATGAGAAATGACAAGATATGACCAAACTCAGTTCATTGATATTGTGTTACAAAGACTGAAAGCATAAGCCATGACCACATATCATCACTGTGACTTTGTATTACATAGGATAAATGAGTCACCATGACTTTTCCTAGTGTTGCATCTATTAAGCATAGGAAATATGCCAAATCCATGGCTTGTACTCAGTTAATTTCATGACATTGTGTCAAAATACTAAAAGACCGGAGCAATGACTTTCATTTAGTGTTGCAACTTTCAAGTAAAAAAAACCTACACTAGATACTCGGGTATATAAGAAAAACCCTAAGAAACCAAGAGAAAAACATGAAAGGCTTGAGGAATACAATGCAAAAGACCCAACAACTCAATTTTTATGGTGATCCATGACCAACAAGGCAAGGGTGATACAAGGTATAAACATAAACCTTGGGAAGCAAGCATGCATTCGACCCCCTCATATAGAAAAATTCAAGTGAAATCGAGAATATTTCGAGAGATTTAAGGTTTAATATTTAGATTTTTTCTAGGGTTGAAGTTTGGCACTAAGTTTGTATGAGATGAATTTGCATTTATCTCATAGATTTTCTTCCCAATTTTAAGATACAAAAAGAATCTAGTAATGGTTTGATATATATATATATATATATATATATATATATATATATATGTATGTATGTATGTATATATGTATGATGGATTCCTATTTAAATACTTTGTATGATATTTTATTTTAAATTTGTTTGGTCTTGGATAGTTTCCGAGTTAAATATAACTGAAATTAAAGTTTTGCTACTATTGGGTTCATATGTAATTTGAGTGGGGAATGATTACCGGTAAGCTATGAAACACACTCATGCACATGGAAGGAAGGAAGTGAGTTTTTTTCTGACCATAATACATGAGACAAACCCATATGATAATCATAAACATTATGCCCACTAGAATAGTTGTTAATTATTATTGATTAATCTAACTTTGTGTACAATCCTTGTGGGATCGATATCTAAACTAAAACTAATTTATTACTTGTATAATCTATATACTTGTGGAATAATATTGGATAATAAATTCCTCATCCAACTAGCTTATGTGATGCACCCAACCATAAATATTAGGTCTTGTAATAAAGTTGCAACAAGTTTTCTATACCATTGTTGGAGATTACTTTTTTTAGGATGATTAGTCACCACTTTGCACCAAATTTTTGGTGTCAATGTGGAGAATTAATGTTTAGTTTGGTTGGTCAACTTTAGTTGACATAACAACCCTTGAAAAGTAATAGTTCTATTTTTAATAGTTTTGTTAATATTATCATATTTTATTTAATTGATATATGTATTGCATGTCGTGTATTTATCTTCTAATTGTGATGATGTTTTTCTATATTTTTTTCTTTCTTTTCTTCATATTTAGCTACCACCTTTATATGCGTAGAAACTTTGGGGCCAAACTAATACTTTTCGACCTAGAGATTAAGAGAACAATAAGAACCATTTTGAAATCGAGATTAGAGAAAGAAGTTATGGAAGAAATGAGAGACAATAGAGAGGTCCAAGGTGATGATGGGCATGCTACCAAATAGGTCAATCATTATAATACCTTTGGGTGATTATTGGATGCCTATAATTGTGGAGAGTTATTCATGATTTATCATAGAACTAATAAAAGTAAACTATTTTGAGTTAAAGCTTAGTCTAATTGTTATGGTTCAATAGCATTAGTATAGTGAAAAGGTATTTGAGGAACTAAATGGGTACATCACTATATTTTTGAAGTTATATGACATAGTTAAAATGAATAGAGTTCATCAAAATGGGATCAAGTTATGTTTATTTCCTTACTTTTGATATATAATGCATGACATTAGTTCTAGTGCTTATCTCAATGTTCCATTGAGAGCTGGGAAAAATTTATGTAGGATTTCCTCATTAAGTTTTTCTCACCTCAAATCATCTCGTAGTTGAGGAGAAAGATAAGCCAATTCTATCATGATGACTTGAAGATTTTTTATGATACATAGGACCATTTTAAGGAGTTGTTGAAGAGATTCTATCAACATGTCTTTGAATATTGTTTCTAAGCCCAAACAATCTAAAATGAGCTTAATTAAATGAGAGGTGCAATATTAATTTGACTTGAGAAGTTCAATTATGAATAATTTTCGAGGAAGCATATTTATCATTTGAAGAGTTAAAAAAATTAACTATCAAACTCTTAATGATCATGGCTTTGAGATAAGATAAGCTGGAGTTTTAGAGTTGGATTAACTCATACTAGAAGCCAAAATGAAGATATTTAAAAATAGATTAAAAGTTCATGAGGAGAAACAAAATAGTGTGGAAGAAACTCACTATTTTGCAAGCACAATAAATAGTAAATTTCAAGTAAATTTCAAGTAAAATTGCAATGTAAAGGATATATATTTTGACCAAACCCTAATACTCTCACATACAACCATCCAAATATGAGAAATCACATAAACTATTCCCATGGATGCTATGATAGTGAGCACCAAATTATTGGTCATATCCTAAAAAAATTTGGGCACAATTCAATGGGATAAAACAATCAAGAACGGTCCAGCTCAAATTACAAACACAAAAAAAAATAGAAGAGGAGCTATCTATAGATGACAAGTTAAAGGCACTACTAACTAAGACAAAATGAAGAAATGAGTTTTAAGATAACTAAATGGAGAAACTTGAAACTATGTTCAAAAATATCAATATGGAAATACAAAGCATAGAAAATTATATTGGACAACTGGTATTATCATTGAAAGGGAAGGGCATGAACGAGCTACAAAGTGATATGGTGGCCAAACCAAAGAAAAACTTATCCATAGTACTTAGAAGCAGAAAAAAGTCATACGGGCAACATGAGAACAAGCTAAATAGAAAGAGTTAATATCGATAGCACTATAACATTTCCAAAGTTAAGCTCTTACACTAACTGATTCAAAAACCATGATGCCCAATGATGTGGCATTTTCTAAGCTCATGGAATCCATTGGACAAAATTCCTAGCTTACAACCCCAGCTATAATTGATATAAAAGGTGAAAATGGTGGAGTGAATAAAGATTAATTGAAACAATAGAAAAAAGCATGTAACGAAGAATGATACAAAAGGTATTCTTCTCCTTAATTTACCTTTTTCATAAAGATTTAGGAAAAGAAAAATCAACAAATAATTTGCAAGATTTTTTAATATTCTGCTAGAAGCTAAATGTTAATATTCCATTTGACTGAGAAATAAAAAGCTCATAAAGGATGTCATGAGCAGTAAGAAGAAGTTGGAGATGTGTAAAGCCATAAATATGATTTAGAAATATATTACAATCAATCAATGAAATCTCTCGAAAAAATTAAAAGATCTTAAAAGTTTTACTATACCATATACGATTGGAAAGCACATAATTTAAAAGATATTTTGTGATGTTAAATTCAACTCGGTATGTTTATTGAAAGTATTGATTAAGAATGGTAAATTTATTTTTCTTAACAATTTTATTGTGTTAGATATGGAAGAAGGATGATATACTCCATTGATCTTGGTATGACCTTGTTTAGTCACCAGACAAGCCCTGATTGACACAAAGATAGGGTAGTTTATTCTTCAAGAGGGTGAAAAAGATGTCAAATTCAACTTTTATAAGGGGGTGAAAAGTTTAGATGATGATGAGAAGCATTGCTAGAGGACATATAATCTCTTCTACATAGCAATGCAACAATATGTTGACTTTCATTAGAAAGAATTTGTAGAAGACTACTAGCCTGAAAAAGATGAAAGAGATGATATAGAAAAAATCTAGAGATAAAAGTGATATAGAAGAAAGTGATGAAGATATCTATCTTGAAGTCATGACATTCTTCAAAGTTCCAACTTCAAATAATCACAGAGAAAACTACTCTAAAGATAAAGAAAAAAAGGCATAAAACACCCAATTCCTTGATGTGTAAGTTTAGAGAAAATATAGAAGCGAAATTGGATATTACATGTGATGTGAAGGCAAAGGAAAATCCGAATTGATGGCTGATATAATAAAAGATGAAGACATAGTAGAAATAGAAAATCTAGAGATTCTTAAGGAATTAGAAAAAAATGATCTAGTGATGAAAGTCACTACTTCCAATATCACCATGATTTTAGAGTTCCAAAATCTAAAGATAGTAGACATGACTCCACACTTTGCTTCAACAATCATGTTATAGAAAATAAATGTTCAAAAAATGGTGTATAGTTCCAAGAAAGTCACAATATCCACGAAGTAAAACTTATTGAAGAAAGTTCAAAGAAGCAAGCCACAGGGATCATCCAATTTCAAAGAAGACTAAAAAAAGAGGAAGTAAAGAAATATATTGAAAGTTAGCTTTAACAGCCGAGATCACCAATTAAGGTATAAATCTTGATGGTCTAGATATGAATGTTAAACATTGTACTTCTTGCAAAGGCAAAACAATTTTTTTTCTCTACACTACATGATATAGTAATGATATATAGGTAATCATATAAAATATAGTGCACCATTTATTAATCTCGAATGTTAATCATAAAGCTCAATCAATTCGTGATTTTCAACTAACCACACTTATAAATAGCACCACCATATTGATACACTATGACACTTTAACTCAATCATAGCAAAAACTTAATTAGAAAGAGGGAAGTCTATACATTGATGTTTTTTTTAAGTGGGGGATGGATTGTTTGAGGATGAGCAATGATTTTAGAATGAGAGTTTGATTGATATCTAAAATATGGAATAATAGTTTCCATTTGATCTGATTTTTTATATTTTGTTTGTCTGAAAGAAGACTTTATTTATCATGATTTCACAAAGAAACTAAGATTTTGAAAATTTTGATGAAAAGTTGTAAAATTGAGAATTTTTAGAGTGAAATATGCAGCTTCATGGAATTGATAACTAGAAAAGGAGAAAAAAGTCATGCAAGTTATAGCATATGATATGCTATGACTTGATTACACATTTGGGTACTTATAGATTGGGTTTGACATATATTATTAGCTGAAACTCTACACACACAGTAAAGGTAATCTTCATATGCCATGATTTACGACCTTATTGATAGATTTCTTATACTATGCAATACATTCTCTTGGCTGCAAAGATTTCTTGGAATCACATCCAAACTAGCTCAAAAAAAATTCATGGTTGCATCAATAATTTCATGTTGGAGCAACCAAGTATCACACTTCTACTAAAAGCCATGGAAATGTCCAAATGATATGATTTTTTTTACTAAACCACAAAATACTGAAGCAAATGCTCCGATGTTGATTTAGTATCATGAATTTTGACTATAAAATGTTATAAATTATCAAACATGAGCCACTATCAAAATAAATACCATGACTCTTGGCTCAATAGAGAAACTAAATCTATGGACATACTTTAACACCATGACTTTGGGTTATAATAGTGAAATATACAAGGCAGCCAAAAGCATTGACACAACATTATGTTATAGAGACTATATACACAAGCCAACTACACATCAATACCTCAACTTGATATTATAGAGGCTAAATGAGCAACCATTACTCTTCTTAGTGTCATGACCATCAAGTAGAGTAAAGAAATATGTCATGGCTTATACACATCACTATGCCTTTATGTTATAGAATTGAAAGACTGAAACTATGTATTTTATTAAGTATTGTGACTTCTAAATAAAAAAACCCTAAGAAACCAAGATCAATTCATGAGAGGCATGAGGAAGATAACAAAAAAAAGCTCCAAAACTCAATTTTCAGAAGCTCAATGAGCAACAAAGGCAATATAAGGTACAAGCATAAATCCTAGAAGGTGCAAACAAATTCTGATCCCTTCCTAGGGACAAATCAAAGTAAAATTGAGCAAGTTTTAATATATTTAAGTTTTGAAGATGTATATATTTTTTGGACTAGAATTAGACACCCAAATTAATATGAGATAAATTTAAACATGTCTCATATATCATTCTTCCTAATTTTAAACTAAAAGAAGAATCTAGGAATAATTTGATGTATCTATATGTGATGGATACTTATTTTAATGCTTTAATGTGTTATTCTATTGTAACTTTATTTGGTTATAGGTGGTTTAATTATTAAATAGAACTAAGACTAGTGTTTTAGCTATTGGTAGGTTTATACATGATTTGAGTGAGTGATGATAATAGGCAAGCCATGGGGTGTACTCATTTATATGGAAGGAAGAAAGTGATAGCCCTTTCAACTATAATAAGCAAGACAAATCGATAAGCTAAAACCCCAAATTGAGGTATATTTAATCATTATGAGTATGATACTTATGAATTCAATAGCTTGAATACTTTTATAGGCAATCCATTATGCATGGTTGTACAAAAATTTACACTCAATTGATATTAGTTGGCAAATATAATATTTTCCATAGAGTTTTAATCTTAAGTGTATGAGTCACTTACCATAGTGAGGGGGTGGTGATAGTTAAGTCACATGTCATGTGTGATTCGTATGCTAATGATAGCCATGTGATTTAGTTTCTAGCATATGGTTGTCACTAGTGAAACATGAGTGAAAGTATATGTTTATTTTTTGATTAGGTACTAATGAAGGTTAAAGTAAAAATACTTTTATTACCAAATTAATTTACTCAAGAAAGATAATGAAGGTCAAAGAATAAAAATTAATATTTGAAGCAAACAATAAGGGTTGTTAATGAGTTAACTAAAAGGTGAAGACTTATAAATGACTTCAAAGTAGAGATAATTTATGATATCAATATCTAGAATAAATATCTACCTTTACTACTTGTATGACTCATATATATTTGGAATGATGTTATATGAGAGATCTTTACCCCTACTAGTTTTCACACTAACCTAACCATAAACTAAAATGTTGTAATGACAGTCGCAACAATGAGGAAGAAGAAGAGGTGGGGGGGGGGGGGAGGAGAAGATGAAGAAGAAAATAGATGAGATTAAGAAGAAAAAAGATAAGAAGAAGAAGAATAAAAGAAAAGAAAAATAAGTAAGAAAGAAATAAGGATAATACGAATAAAGCTGAAAAGATGAAGAAGAATGAGGAGTAGAAAAGAAGGAGAAGGAGAAGAAATAGAAGGAGAAGAAATAGAAGAAGAAGAAAACAATAAAGGATATGAAGAATAAGAAGAACAAGGATTAAATGAAAGAGGAGGGAAGAATAACAATAAGAACAAGAATAATAATAATAATAATAAGAACACAAAGAATAAGTAAAACTAGAAGGAGTGGAAGAAATATAAGAAGTAGGATAAGAAGATGAATAAGATGTAGAAGATAATGAAGAAGAAGAAAAGTAATAAGAAAGAGAAAGGAAGTAGAAAAAAATGAAAAAGAAAGAAGAATAAGAATAAGAACAAATAGAAGAAGTAGAAGAGATAGAAGAATAAAAAAATGATGAAGATGAAGAAGTAAAAAGAGAATAAGGCAAAAAAGAAATAGAAAGAAAGAGGAAAAGAAAGAGAATGAAAAGAAAAATAATAAAAAAAAGTACAAGAATGAAAAAAAGTAGGAGGAGGAGGCCAAAGAAGAAAGAAGAATAATAATAAAAAGAATGAGAAGAATAAACATAAGAATAATAAGAAGAAGCATAAGAAGAATAAGAAGAAGAAGAAAGAAAATGAAAAATAAGTAAGAAAAGAATAAGGATAAGATGAATAAAGCTGAAAAGATGAATAATAATGAGAAGGAGTAGAAAAAGAAGGAGAAGGATAAGAAATAGAAGAAGAAAGAAAAAAAAATAAAGGATATGAAAAATTAGAATAAGTAGAAAAAGATTAAATGAAAGAGGAGGGGAGAATAAAATAAGAACAAGAATAATAATACTAATATGAACAAGAAGAATAAGTAAAACTAGAAGGAGTGGAAGAAATAGAAGTAGGAAAAGAAGATGAGTAAGTGCAGAAGATAAGACGTAGAAGAAGAGTAATAAGAAAAAGAAAAGAAGTAAAAAAAAAATGAAAAAAAAAGAATAAGATGAGAACAAATAGAAGAATAAAAAGAATGAGAAGGAATAAACATAAGACTACGAAGAAGAAGAAGCATAAGAATTGAATAAGAGAAAAGAAGAAGATAATCTCTTTGAATGATCAAGAAAGTACGCTCTCGGTGAAAATGCTGAAAACGCTCTCGGCGGAAAACCCTTTGCTGGACGAAATTCGGCGATAACTCGGCAAAAATCTCCTGCGGTTTCCTCTAGATTTCTCTCTCGCGTTTTTACATTAGATTTCTCTCTCGCGTTTTTACAGAAACTCTCGGCGAAATTGCTTCGTATATTGCCTGTTGATTTAACTTCTCTCGCGTTTCTATAACATTTTCATCTTGCGAATATCTTGGGAGAACTGTTAATGTGGATAGTTAGGGAAATATCAAGTAAACTGCTTAGTGAACTGCTATGGTATGTTAAATCTGTTAAATTTGTAAAGCGGAATCCTTGTTTCCTCTTGCGTTTTTTCTGTGGTTCTTTTTTCTGTGTTTCTGAGCTCAAGGCTCAAGAAAAAATGGATGATTCGGATCTTCTGTTCAACAAAAAATCACTCAGTTCAATCGCTAAGGGTACCGCGATTCTGTCCCCAACTTTTGACGCTAAAGAGGAGTCTCCTGCGTGTTTACTTACCGAAGAAGAGTTCCAAAAGCTTGAGGAACCTTTCAAGTTTACATTATCGGGAAGTTCTCACATGGCAAGCCGAGTTATGAAGAAATTATGCTTTAATCGCTTCACTAAAGCTACGGCAAGTTGTTAAATAGCCATATATGACGGGAAGCACGTCATTTTTCAACTCAAGGAAGAAGACGACTTCCTGAGGTTATGGATTAGAGGCCCGTGGAGCGTGCTGGATATCCCATGCGCATCCTCAAATGGTTCGCCCGATTTCTCACCATCCGTGGAGCCTGCAAATGCCCTAGTTTGGTTCACACTGCCTAAGCTTCCATTACATCTATTTAGCAAATATTTTTTTTATTCTATAGCATTATGCGTGGGTAAACCGTGGCTGATTGATGAGGCCACGGCTTATATGACAAGACCAAGTGCAGCTAGAATTCTCATCGAGGTTAACTGCAAAAAGTCTCCTCCAAAAAAATATGGGTTGGCAATGATTTAAAGCAGGGTTTCTGGCAGTATATAGTTCCAGAAAACTATCCAATGTATTGTTTAAATTGCTTTAAAATGGGTCATGCAGAGGAGGCTTGCATGCTAACAAACATGAGGAAAATCCAGGTGAAGGAATGGGTAAAAAAAGATTACAGGAAGGGCGAGGTAGAGGAGAGCTGTGAGGAAGAAAAAAAGCCAGAACAGGAGGAGAAAGAGGGAGCACGGGCAAATGAGAAAACTGTCGAGGGGAGAGAAAAAGAAAAAATAAAGAATAAGGATAGAGATGAGTTGAGGAAAAGGGAAGAGCTAGGAAGAGAGGAGAGAAGGATAGAGCTGAGAGAAAATAACAACAATATGGAGGAGATCAGAAAATGGCTAGATAAAATACCAAGGGAGGTGGAAGAAGTAGAAAGGCTAGAGAGGAAAAAAACAATACATAAAAGGAAGAAAGAACAGTCACTAAAACATATAGACCAGCATGATTGGGATGATGATGACTTGCTTTCTGAAGAGGAAATAGAAGCTAAAAGCTGGCCACTGTCCATTAGCACCGATGAAGAATACAATTTAGTTCTGAAAGCACCAAAGGATGATTTATGGCTTAAAAAGCAGAAAATCAGCCATGCACCAAAAGACAGGAAAAAAAGCATTAGAAGATATCATGAAATTAAATAAGAGCTTGGAAAAGATAAACAAAATAATGAAGATAGAGCAAGCCCCACCGAGTACTAGTAAGGCTACAAGAAACATGGAAAAATATACATTGAAATATAAGAGGAGTACTAGTAAGGCTACTAGAGCGCAAGCCAAGTACACTTTACTATGAACAGTTTATATTGGAATATAAGAGGAGTAGCGAACGCTCCTACAATAAACAGAATTAGAAATTTAATTAAAATATATAAATTAAAAATATTAATTTTAGCTGAACCAATGGTAACTAAAGATCAGATAGAGAAATACAGGATGAGGATAGGCATGCAAAAGGCCTTCTCGAATCACAATAGTAAATTATGGATTATGTGGAATAGCCCCATAGACATTGAAATTTTATTAGAAAATGATCAAATAATAAACTTTAAAATGGCTAAACAACCAGAGATTTTTTCAGCGGTTTATGCTAGCAATGTAAAAGAAAAAAGGAAAACGCTCTGGCAGGAAATGGGAAAAATAGCACTCATGAAATCCCCATGGATTATAGGAGGAGATTTCAACACAATTAGAAGCCCATCGGAAAAGAAGGGAGGCAGGACACCAAATCCGGGAGCAATGACTCAATTCAATGAGGCTATTGCAAATGCAAATTTAATGGAGGTTGAATACCTAGGTACAAATTACACTTGGTGTAATAACTGGAAGAATAAGAAAATGAGCTGGTCTAGACTTGATCGAGTGTTACTTAATACAAAATGGTTAGATGTTATGGGGGAAGAAAGTACATCATTTAAGCAGAACTTGCTCAGATAGCCCGCTCCTGGTAAGTCTTCGAAAAAAGAAGGTAAGCCAGAAGGCTCATATACCAAAAAATGTGGGGCTT